>VYZW01025367.1:560199-584886 GCA_013401315.1 Balaeniceps rex
GGGGGGGCGACCCTGTGCCCTTCGGTGGTCCCTGTGCCCTGGGGGGTCCCTTCCCGCGGGATCCCCCTCGCACTGGGGGCACCCTCTGCGTCAGGAGCGGGCACGGTGCCCCCGACCCTGCTGGCGGGTAAAATCCGACTGCAGACGTGCAGGGTGTTTCTGTGTCAGGGGAATTAATCAGTTTTATTTGCACTATTTCAAGCCAGCTGCGTTTTTGTGGCTGAGGGGGGAACGTAGAGAAGCCACCAATGTTCCCCTCCCTTGCCTAGGCTGCTGCATAATGGAAGTGAACGCGCAAGCACAGTGGAAGGGGGAATGAAAGTCTTGACAGCTAGACTTTAAATTCTTATTTGTTTTGCAAATGAAGAACATCGTAGCAAAAAATGCTGAAATACTTCTTAGCTTGTTTTTCTGCTAGAAGGTTGGATCGTCAGTGCATTAAAAAGGCTGAGGAGACAGCAGTCTGAGCAGCCATGTCACCCGGGTGATGGACGCTGCAGATACTGGCTGTGCTCAGGTTGCTTTAAGAACTATTTCTGTGCGATGGGAAAATATGCCTCCCTGACAGGACTAAGATTTCTTTATTCTCTTTGTTTATGTCAGCAGAAAAAATTGACATCTTTTTAGGCCTGGGGCTGGTGGCTTGATATTTAAGGCGCTCTATAAAAAATTGTTAAAACTAACAAGTATGACAGATTTCACCCATGAGCATATCGTTCTCTCAATATCAACCTGGAAGGTAATGTTTATCACAGACTTGATATTTTGAGGTCTTTTAGAAGAGACAGGTTAGTAGTATCCTAAAAGTAGGTTGATTTTTGCAGAGGCTGCTGATGTTTTTCTGATGTTAAAATAGGTACTTTTTAAAGAAGTCAGCGATGGAGTAGTTGCACAAACAGTTTGTTCAAAGAATTTACGGTTAATATTCCAAACAAGATGTGCCCAACATGGGGCATGTGTCATGTTATAGAGGTGTTCCAGGGCCATCTCCTCCCAGCACACAGTCAAACGTGAGCCCTTTGTCTGTCTTCATGTGCACGACCAGTTATAGGACCAGGTTTCACGTGCTTCCCTCTCATAAATGGATCCGTGTGACAGTTTCCGAGGTCCTGTGGGCAGGATGGCAGCGGGTAGCAAGTCAAAAGCTGGATGTGTTGCCACGGAAGACTCTGCTCAGCCTGTGGCCATAATTGGTCATGCTTGTTCTATGCAGACATTGAGCTGCAGGCGCAGCTTAATAGCTCTTGCAGAATCAAAACTAGATTGCGTATTGTTAACATTATAGGTCAGAGTCCCTCTATTTTTCTCATTTTGGATTTCAGGCTGGCTGTCTAACACCATAGCAGTCCCTCGTTCCAGATGTACCTAGTTGCTACTCAAGAGCAGGCTTGCAGATTGAAGACACAAATGTTGCCCTGGTACGTGAGGCTCTTACATGCTGAATGAATTGCATCAGAGCCTAATTTAAAATGGAGGTGTCATCTGGTAAATGAGAGGGAAGAGCTTCTCTGTGGTGCCTTTTAGACGTCCATCCCCGTACTGCGGCTAACATTAGAAAGGAACTAATATACGATAACCACACGTACGTTTCTCAGAACCTCAGACTTCTGTACTAGCACCTTTTACATTTCCTGCTCCCAGGAAAATAGATACTTTCCAGAACTTCTCAATATCCATTTTGACATTGTCCCTGTTAGAAAATTATATTGACTAACAGTCAGCTGGGAGTTTGTTTTTCCTTCTAAGCTGGAATGATAAATACTTGTTTGGTTTTGCTCATGGGAGAAAAAAAGTACAATTGGAAGTGTTCCTTCATGCCAAATATTATCTTACATTGTTAATCAAATGTGAGTAGAATTAATTGGACAGTGGATAAGGACTGAAGGGCAGACAAGTGCTTCTTAGTAAAGGGACACCAGAGAATCAGAAGTAGGAACTGGGGTGGTCAAGTTTGCACATATCCTGGAAGAAAGTAGCTTTTCTAGAGGTCTTTTCAGCAATGGAAGCTGCGGCACAGGTGCAGCACCTGTGATTTGTTTTGTACCCACGTGATAAAGAAGCCTTGCACGCCATTCACAGCATTGCACCCATCACCAGACATGCCTCGGTGTAACAAGATGTTTAGTATCTTTTCTCTAGAACAGGAAGAAAATCCACAAAACTTTGAGAGGGAGTTAAGCAAGGGAAGAGGATGAGTGTGTGGATGACACGACTGTTTGGATTAGTAAAGGCTCCCAGGAGCAGAAGGATATAAACAAACTCTGTCTGGGCTGAACAATAGCAATCTAAATATAGCCTAGGGAACTTCTAAGGTATAGTTTGCATGGAGACATGACTTTATTTTTCATTTTTGAGCTTGATAGCTTGATCCCCTTCTCCATGTGTGGGATCATACTATCAGTGCTAAATAAGCCAGAAGGAACACAGCCAGGTGCATTCTTAGACCCTAGACTGGTTTTCCTAGGCCTGGCAATTGGTGAAAAAAAAAAACCCATGATTTTTTCTAGCATAGTTAACCATCTTGATTTAGTCACTGAGAAAAAATACACAAGCTGGGTGCCAATTTTAGAGTTTTGGTTTACCCCATCCCTGTTATGTGTTTTAAGGAGAGGAGAGAAGGTATTTTTCTCATTTTCACAGATTCCTTAGCTAAAGCCTTTTCACCAGCTACCTCTACCTGAGTTTTCCACTTGTAAGACAGTAATAATTCTTTGTACATTATTTTTCAGGACAGCATACAGGGTTGTAAGTTACTCTTCGAAAGTGTATTTTCATACAAGCACTAATTGTCAAGTTTCGTTGTCCAAATCGATGCGAAGGAAATGCATTTGTGTCTGTATATCAGCCAGTCCACTTTTGCTGTATGTTCTTTCAGGTTTATGGCCACCAACGACCTCATGATGGAACTGCAGAAAGATTCGATAAAACTAGATGAAGACAGCGAGAAAAAAGTTGTGAAAATGCTTTTGAAATTGCTGGAGGACAAAAATGGGGAAGTACAGAACCTCGCTGTCAAGTGGTAAGAGCCTCGGCAGTAATTACCGTATTCCTTGGCAATAATAAAGCTGTCACAGACTGCAGAGAGTGCGTTAGAGTGGAGCCTGGCCCTGCAGCATTGGCACCTTACTCAAATCCCTTTGTAGGGGCTTTCCCTCTCATGCCAGGCACAGCAGTCTCTTTCTCTGTTGATACTCAGAAAGGGTGAGCATCCAGATATCGTTGTAGAAGCAGTAGGTGATTTTGGAAGTAGTTCAGTGTTTATATTATGAATCTTACCATATTACAAGTACCATGCCTAAGATTTTATTTCTTCAGAGAGAAGCCCAGGTTAAAATTTTGGTCATCAAGTTTCTCTCCTTTCTCAGGCTTTGAAATCCAGTGCTGAATTTCCCAGTGGTCCTGTCTTTGATAGAGATGGTACTAAACATGTATAGCCCTTCAAAAATGGCATTTGAATTTCAGGTCCGAATCCTACTCTTCGGGGGCATTTTCATTAAAGTTTATAATGCACTTGGGTTTTTTCCCTGCTTTGACTCCAAGTGTAGCCTGTGCTGTTGCTTTGCCTTTGACCGTTTCAGTATTTTTTTTAATCCAAAAGAAAAAGGCAGAAGGTTCCTTTATTACTGAATCATCTGACAAAGTGATCCTACTGCTGACATGTTCTTTCCTGTCTCTTTCCCCCAGCATGTCTAAATGGGAGCATTCATTCTAGAAATTAAATTGAATGGGTCAGTTCATGCACAGGGCTCCAGAAACGTGGGCCATTTAAAGACAATTTTTGGTTCCTGTATTTTTTCCTATCGTGGATCTTATTCATAGTCCCTTCTTTTTAACCATATATTGCTTCTATCCCTGTACTTTCCCTGTGACCTTTGGCCCTTTCTGATTCCCAGTGTCCTGACTTTTTCTGGCCCTGTTCCTGTCTCTGCCTGCTTTGGGTTTATTCTGTTTTTTAAGGCAAAACGGTTGGGCAGTGAACAGAGTACAAATTTCTTTGCCTGTTTATCTTGTGGTTGCATTAGCAATAAGTCCATGCTCATTACAATCTCTAATTCATCCAGAATGTTATAATGAGAAGGCCTCAAAATGGAACCGGTAATACTTCCTTTTTATATTTAAGGAGGTACTTATAACAGTTAATGTCCAGTCCGTTATTCCCAGTCAGGTGGCAAGGATCTCTAAGAAGGAGAAATGTGATGGTTTGAAGGACACTGGCAGTTGGATTAGGCCCAAGTGCAGATCTGTGCAGCCCACATCAGGATTCAGGAGTAAGTTAGGAAACTACCAAGAGGTCTTGCACTTGATTTTATCATCTGAAACTATGATCTTATTTCTTCAGAGGAGTGCTGAAATAACACTTCACACCCAAAAAAACTCACAAATTTGAAATCCATATAAAAACTTGCCCTGTTTCTGGTTCCGTAATTTTTTTTTTCAGTTTAGATGAGTTCCTTGGCTTCTCTGTGCCTCAGTGTCCCTGCCTGTAAAATAGGGATAACCATCGGTTCTCTTCTGCATGTTGAGGTGTAAGATTGAACACTGCTTGGACCTGCACAGTGTCTTTTTATTTAGTATTTCTTTTCTAATTCTTGTATTTCAGAGTAGCTACTCAGACTCTAAACAAGCTGTTATTGTCCTGATCGTTGAATTTAGGAATAGTCTTATACAGAACAGGCTGCATGTGAGTTTGCTTTGTGTAGTCTGGGAAACACTGTGCATATAATGTTTGTTAAGCATGCTGTCAGGGGTAATTGTGGTGTGCCAGCAGGGAGACAGCTACCTGTGCACAGGTGTTCCATACAGTTTGCATTACTGGAGCTATGCCAAAAGGAAGAGAGAAAACGAAGACAGAAAATGCATTTTTGTACAAGGATTTTATAAACTGTGTCCAGCAATAAACACTGTAGAGTGCTAGCACCATGTCTTCTCATACAAGCTCTTAAGAAAATGTAAATCCTCAAGGCCAATGTTTTGACAGTTCTGTTCAGCTCCCACTGAAGTCAGGGACTTTTACCACTGACTGTCAGGAGCAGAACCTCTCCTGTGTGTAAGCTTCAGTGAAAGAAGGGTATGTTGAAAGCCCGACATGTCTCTGTCTCTTTTTGTACTCTATAGGCAAGTGGTAGCCTTTCCTTTTGAGCCCTATGGACATGTAGAATTGATGATAGTCCCCCAGGATCAGTGGCTATGCCCTAGTATTTTGCAGCATACAGAGCCAAGACCTCTAGTCCCTCTTTTCTGTATAACATGTAAAAAAAAGAAAAAACAAAACTCCAAAGAGGCAGATTAGTCCTTTCCTTCACGCTATTTTCTATTTTCACTTGGCTATGTGAAGGGGAAGAGAGGGTTAAAAAGAACAGTGAAACCTTCAGGAGCTGGTTATTTAAATATATTTTTGCTTGGGAAGAGCAGCATGATGGTACTTTTAAAACTCTAGAACCATGTTTAGAAAAATGGTTGTGCTGCACATGAATCACAGGGATTTGTTCAATTCCCACATGTTTTTTGAACCCAAAGGAAAAGATCTATATTATTCTCTTCAAATCATTCAGTTTTGACAATTCCCCACAAGAAAGGGCACAAGGAAGCAGTGACTAACATTTTGTACTTGGCACAGAAATTGAAGCGCAGCCACATCACCGCTACAGCAAATAGCTTCTTCTCTGCAAGGTGGTATCAACTCATGGGAAATACAAAAATACCTATAGCATCTGTCAGAAATCTCTGTTCAGGCCCAAATCTTTCCAAAGTCATTTCTAGATTTGGACATGAAGAATTGCCTAGTGATGTTAATCTGCAAGCTAGGGCCCCAGTTCTTCACCTGGGCAGACCATTCAGTGGGAGAGGAGGGGTGGCGTAACCACAGGGGCTTGGGCATGGATCTCTGCCGCTGGTGAGTCATGGGGCCGTGGGCAAGCTCACTCAGCTGTAGAATAGTGATGTGTTGTTAGGATTGAAATTGGGCTCAGAGTATTTTCTGTGGATGTTCACTAAAACAAGAAGATGGAATTTTCTATACAGTATGATGTTTCCACTCGTCTGTGTTTGTTTGCTTCTCATGAAAATTCTAGCAAGCAGATTTGCTGTCTGTGAAACAGCAATTTCTTAGTAAGGGATACAGAATATTCATGGGAAACAAATGCATTTTGAATTCATTAGCTTAATTCAAAGAGTTAGGTGTAGCTGGTTAGAGAAGGAAAGCCGTAACGTGACTTGCTGAAATACAGTTAATGCTTTACATTTTAGCTAGTTACCTTGTAAAGATGCAAAAATAAATAGTTGCAAGCAAATGCTGACAAACACTCTATGCACAATTTTGAGTACAAACTTACCATCAGGAAACATAGGTTATTAACAGAAATTTTTTCTAATAATAACAATTTTTAAAAAGTGCAGGGGAAAGGCAGCGGTCTTCCCTCTGTTGTAATTCTGAGCCTTGGCTCAGGTAGAGGTTTTCACACACACGGCAGAGGGCAATAGGTAGCTAATTGTTTGTGAAAATCCATTTGGCATTTCCTCCTGAAAGTCAGTTTTTGATGGTTGCTTTGGTTTTGTTTTTTTCCAAAACCTGGCTATAGATTTTACCATTACTCTGTGTAACATGGTTGCTTTGGTTCAAATTCATTGTGTCATAATTTCTGAGCCGCTCCTTCTAGTAAGATATTAACGGGCTTCATCTTTGCAGTAGTTGATGTGAATTGTCTTCCTACAAATCTGATCTAAAATTCACTGAAGTCTGATACAGAGTTAACAGAGGCAACAATGCAGGGTATGTAAACCTAGGGACATGACATGCTGCAGGATATCGGTACTTGATACTGATGTTTTGGTAACATTTGCACTTGGGGCTGAGCTGTCTTTAAGGAGGAGCGAGCCTGAGCATCCCTTTTGACGGTGGAAAGCATCCCTCTTCCTCTTCATTCTGACTGGCTTCTCCTCCCGCAGTCTGGGCCCGCTGGTTGGCAAAGTGAAGGAGTACCAGGTGGAAACCATTGTGGATACGCTGTGTACAAACATGTTATCCGACAAGGAACAGCTGCGGGATATCTCCAGCATTGGACTGAAAACAGTCATCTCCGAGCTGCCACCAGCTTCTACAGGTGAAGTGTCTGTCCCTGTTTGTCAGACTGAGGCAATAGGGAGTCACAGCCTTTGGGAAACAGAGGAAAACGTGTAGTTCAGGACCTAAAAGTTACGGATGTCTTATTCACCTGCTAGAGAAGAAGTAATGAAATAAGGAGGAGATATATTAGAAGTTAAGACACCAATGTGTTTAAAGATGGGATGAAATGAAAACTTGAGCTGGTCACCCTGAGGATACTTAAGTCTGAAACGGCATCTGAGTTCTTGGAGAAATCCATTTTTATTCACAGCAGTCCTAAAGCATTCAGTGTGCATCAAGATACTGCTGTTTGGGCAGTCTTGCAGGTCTATTGGTCTCCACATCAGCAATGCCACTGCCCTCTGCGATCTCAGCAGTGCCAGCACTGCGCCACCTCCTGTCCGCAGCCCGGCTGGACCAAGTCTTCCGACTGCCACAGCTACCTTGGCTGCTTCTCCTGCATTTGGAACTACGTATCCCAAAAATGCAGCAGCTATTCAGGAGATACCTGAGGCTGCCAGAGATTTAAGTTTGCTCTGCAGCCATCTCATGTATCTGTTGTTCCTTCATGGCGGGTGGCTGTGGCAGTGCTGCCAGGCTGCTGGATTTTAGGTTGGGAGGAGAACTAGGATTAGTATGCAAATACTTGCTGAACTCCTCTCTCGATTTCTGCAAAATGTTAAGCTCTTGTGAGCTGTCCTTTCAGAATTCTTTATTTAACATACATCACATGAACTGAAACTGTTTCAGGGTAGCAACAGATAAGTCATCTCCTTAAGGGTTGGGATTGACACCGTGTGGGTAGAAGGCAGCAAAAGCAGTGTGGGTTTGCTGCAAAATGGAGAGGTTGGACATCTCCCCCTGTGCTTTCTTCACCCTAAGCCTGACTCCATGTGGTTGCTGTTGCTGTGGTGTTGTCTGGAGCAGAGGGAAGGTTTGAAATAATAGTACAAGAAACAGCGTGTGCCTGAGGCAGGCTCCTTTCTCAGTGTTGTACAGCAGTTAATGATGCTCCAAGGATGTTCCACTTCTGCTTTGTCTCTGTTGCATCACGGAGCCTGTTCAGAATGGTGTGGGAAGCAATCGTCCCTTGCTTTGAAAGTTTTGTGGAATTTGAAGGTGCTTATGCTTTGCACTGAACCAACTGGGAAAAAAACCACAAGAGAAATCGGTGTTGGGACAGGCACACCCCAGAATAAAGACTGAATTTGTATCTAGGCATTGATCTGGACTGTAGGAGATTGAGATTCTAGACTGTGGTTGTAATCTCAACAGGTTCTTGAACCTGGGTTATATATTATTTCGCAACTTGTCTAGTTCTACCCTTAAATTTCATCATGGAGCTGAGAAACAGTTTCTGTCAAGACTGCTCTTCCTATGGAGAAAACCTCAATGTGTTGAAACTGAACATTTTCAAGTTAAGAACAGGGAAAAAAACATGCCAGAACCTTCCCACCCATCTCTGCTCCCTGCATTGCATGGGCCTGGGAGCTGCCTGTGATACAGCCAGGCCATTTTAGGGTAAAAGACACTCTCCAAGAAGAGAAGCTTCTTCCAAATAGTGCATCATACCGCAGAGGGAGATACCTCGCTGTTTGCAGTGTGTATCCACCATCTCAAACAAAAGCTAGTTGACTGCTATTCTGGTTAGGTCTCCCAGTGGTGATTTCTTTTTTTTTTTAATGTAGGAGGGATTAAATGGTTCTTAGCAGTAAAAAGACTTCTTTTTAACTGACGGTGGGGAAAAATATCTCTCTTGCAGGCTCCACTATGACAGCAAATGTGTGCAAAAAGATCACAGCCCAGCTGACAGGAGCCATTGGCAAGCAGGAGGATGTATCTGTGCAGCTGGAGGCTCTTGACATCCTGTCAGATATGCTGAGCAGGTACCAAAGGATTTCCTTCTGGCAGCTGTGTATGGTAGGGGGCTGCATGTACATGTTTGCTTTTGATTTCTGTATTTCCCTAATCCTACTACGAGGACTTAAAAATAAAGGATTTGGGTTGGCTGCCGCTGGGTAATATCTCAGCAGAGCAGATTCCCCAGCAGAGGTGAGAGATGACATGCTGAGCCCTTCTGTGCTTGAGAATAGCTGTAACGTTGGTGATGGATCCCACAGAGGCTCAGTTCAAACAAATGTAGAGAGGGAGAGGGCAAAGCAGGAAAGTTTATTTTAGCCCTGTGATCTGATCACGCATGCATTTTTTTCCCTGGCTGCCTCTTTCTCTTGTTACATAAGTCAGAGTGACAGTGTCATATGTCAGCTGCATGCAGGAAATTATTGACAAACCCCCAGGTCATCCAGAAGGACACCGTCAAAATCAAACTGATCCATGATGGAGACAAGTAACCTCTCCCTGTGTTATACAGAACAAGTCAGTGTTCAGACCAAAATGCCAAACACAGCCTTTTCCTCTCTCTCCCCACAACATGCATGAAGTCTTCATAGCTGAACGATTT
The DNA here is from genome assembly GCA_013401315.1 of Balaeniceps rex. Lineage (NCBI taxonomy): Eukaryota > Metazoa > Chordata > Aves > Pelecaniformes > Balaenicipitidae > Balaeniceps > Balaeniceps rex. Next base: position 569,763 of record VYZW01025367.1, read on the forward strand.
TTACATGTTTTTGCGGCAAGAGGGCTTTTTCTCTGAGGCTTTGACTTTCAACTTCTGTCTTGTGCTGTTGATTGCAGACTAGGGGGAACACTCTACTCTTTCCATTCCTCCATTCTGAACTGCCTCCTTCCCCAGCTGACAAGCCCCAGGCTGGCAGTACGTAAAAGGGCCATCATTGCCTTGGGTCATCTTGTCTTGACCTGCAGCGGAAACATCTTCTCAGAGCTCACAGAGCATCTGCTTGCCGAGCTGAAGAGGAATGAGTCTACTTCTACTACCAGGACATACATTCAATGTGTCGCTGGCATCAGTAGGCAGGCTGGACACCGCATAGGTAGGACAAGTGGCTTGAAATGACGCTGGGAAACATGCATGCACTTTAGAGCAGCTCCTTTTAGTGGTAAAAGAAGTGTGCTCACTCTGTTCCTAACGTATTAGTGGCTTGTGCTTTGTGATTCCCTCTGTGGTCCTGACCTGGCTCTCCGATCTCCACTTGGAAGGGAGGAGACAGTAGAGTAACTCTCTGGCTGCCCTTCTGTAGTGATTTCATCTCAAGGTCTTGCAGCACTTCCCTGTTCTGAATTAACACCTCTGTGAATTAGGCCAGTGAATTCACCCCATTTTAATGAGAGGAGAAATGGAGGACAGCGTATTGTATTACTTGTCTAAAAGATCTGCCAGAGCTGAGATTAGGTCCTAGAATATTTCTAATCACAGCTTTTTCTGTGACTGAAATGCCAGCAAGGGGCTGAAGACAGGGAGCAGGGGTCATCTGCTTAAAATCCCTGCAAGGCTGGACCATGAGGTCCAGGGAAGGAATGCTCTGCCAGGCACACGAAGGAAGTGGCAGATGGATGAAGTGTTAGCTGCTCAGATGAGTGAAGGCTGGAATGATTTTTCACTGATGCTTACTTTCTTTTTCCCAGGAGAACATCTGGAGAAGATAATTCCTCTGATTGTTCAGTACTGTAATGTGGAAGATGATGAGCTGAGAGAGTACTGCTTTCAGGCCTTTGAGTCTTTTGTGAGAAGGTGTGTGCCCTTGAGGAACAACTGTGCACCATCCTGTGCATCAGTGTCCTCCTAGTGTAAATGTCTATACATTCAGCATCCAGGGTTGAGTACCTTCCTATATGCGTTCCTGTTGGGAAAGACAGTTCACAAATGAAATCCCTTCTTTACATGCAGAGTTGGGCTTGTGTTATGAGCTATTTTACCTCAACACATGAGAGTGTGTTTCTGTATTGGTTTTGCAGGAGCGGGAGTTTTCCTTGTCCTTGGAGGATTCCTCAGCAAGAGGGAACTGCCTCGCTCCTGGTGCGTGGAGGGAGCGGGAGGCAGGAAGGGGGCTCAGGCAGAAGAGCTGCTGAGCTGCAGTTCTCCCGTTGTTTGGTCAAACATTTACTGCTTGTCTTGGAAAAGGAGCCCTGCAGAGCTGCTGAGGTTTTCTCCCATGAAGGGAGGGTTCAACCAGGTGGTGAAGGCAATTTTTTTTTTCTCCCTTACAGAAATCATTGCGTCCTCCCCAGGGGAATGTGGTCTTGCTTCGTGCACAGCAGGAAGGAGCAGCTCTGGTTTAACTCATGTTAGCAAAATGTTCATATAGTCTGTGAAGCATTTTGGGATCCTTTCGATGTGACTTATGTTATTTGGATATTTAAAATTGCTTAGTCTTTAATTTATTAACTCTTAGGATTTTTATTTGTCGTGATAGGTGCCCAAAGGAAATTGACCCTCACATCCCTAATGTGATGGGGTTATGTTTGAAGTACATCACCTTTGACCCAAACTACAACTATGATAATGAGGAGGAGGAAGAAGAAGAGATGATGGAAACTGAAAATGGGGAGGATGAAGAGCAAGGTGCCTGCTTGTGAGGATGACTGTGCTCAGCAGAACACTGGGTTAACATTTCTCCCCTTCCTGCTTTCTCACTCTCTGTGATGTTACTTTTCAGATCTGTTTCAAGACAGTCAGCTCTTTTAAATGGGTTATTTTAATTTACCAATGGTAATAATATAGCTGTATGTGCAAAGTTCCAGCAGTAATTCTGAGTTTGTTAGTTTTACTTTTTTCAGAAAAAGTCCTCAGATCTCTGCCTGCCTTAGGCGACAGTGAAAACACAAACTTGAACTCTGAACTACCTTAGTGGAGAGCTAGACCAAAGAAAAACTGTTTTTCCTGTGCCTGCTGACTGCAGGAGTTTTTTAGAGCTCATCCAGCAAGCAGCCAGGCTTAATGCCTGGAAATCCTGAGGAGCAGCTCCTCTGCCATCCTGATTGTTGGAAACGCTCCCTTGTGCTCCCAAAGGTGTCGGTGCTGCTTGCGGCCTGCCAGGCAGACCTCAGAGCCCTGCTCCAAACAGTTGACTTGATATGCATGGGTTGTTCTTCAAGGGAAGGCGCGAATGCTGTCGCTCTTGCCTGTTCTCTGGCTTGTCCAAACCTCGGGGACACCAAGCATTTGAATGCAGCTGTAACACCAATTCCTGTCTGCCCTCATAGTTTAGCTCTAGTAGGCTTAGGCTTATGTGAGAGAGATGGTTCTTTACTGGGGTCCTGACGAAATGCTATTTCTTGAAAAGAAAGATGTTACAGGCAGATTTAGAAATTGCAGTTAAACCGTTACCCTCTTACTGCATCTACTGGGGTGTTATGCAGTGTTACCTTCTTTAACCGGACAGCTAGCCAGCATTTGTCGCTTACTCTGCTTAGAAAAGAAGTCAGAAATCGTTGATGTGGTCTCACTTATTTACAAGACTGGAAAAAACGCTTGTTTTCCCTGGTCGCAGGGGAGGTCAGGCAAGCAAGCAGCACTTCCAGGCTGTTGCAGCTAGCACCCCTGCCAGGGTCAGGGATCAGTGTCAGAACCATGCTACTTTGTAAGGCTGCAGCTTTTTCTTGGTTTCTGCATTGCTTCCTCTTATCTCTCCGTGTACTAGGGTGTTTTCCACACATACACACTGTTCCTGAGCACAACAGCCAGCCACAGCTCGTCTTTGCAGTCACCAAGAGGCTGCAGAGCCTGTACTTGTGCACTTGTGCCCCTCTTTGCGAGGCTGGTTGCTTTTTTTTGCAGGAAGAGGTGTATGTTTAACTGCTATTTTAAATGAAAGCCTGCAATTTTGATTTGACAGTTTCAGGGCAACTTAGCTCAGCCTACAAACATAGTAGCCACACAATTATATTTTTACTATAAGGTAGCTATTTTTACTACTTTGTAGCAGAAGAAAGCAAAGCTACAATCCTGAAAACTTACAACAGCCACCATTAGAGACGTCTTGGTCCACCACTAAAAACATCTTAGTCATCAGTGAAAGTAATCTGGTACTGTCTTCAAAATAGACCTTTCATTTACTTTCTGAATCATGTTTACTTTGAGGTAGATGTCGAGCCTTGGTCAGATAGGAAGGGTACCTTTAATGCCTGTTAGCTATAGGCAGCGTTTCACAATGTCTCTATTTATAGTTTTATATACTGTGGCAGCTAAGAGCAAAAGTTAGAACAAGTTCTCTGGAAGAAAGGCATTTTTGTTTGCTTTCATACTAATTGGGGTAAGATCCTGGCTGGCTTCCTGGAGAATATGTTAAATGTTCTGCCAATACCATAGTAAATTGTTACGCTGTTTTGTGCCATTCAGGAATTGCTAAGACAAATATTTACATATTTCTGGCTTTAAAATCTGGGAACCTCATTCTCCCTTCAAAACAAGAGCTCTGATGCCTGAGCTGGTGGCCAGTAAGGGTAGTAACATTAAGGTTTATTCTCCATCAGCTCTTACTTGGAACAGAATAATCTGACACGGGGCAGCCCTGGGTCTTATTGACTGGTAACGATGTCTGTAGGGACAAGCTATTCTGGACAATTTCATGTTCCCAGATGTGTGTGAGCTACTGGCATCCATTTGTCTGGTCAGCTGGAGAGGGAAGCTCTGAGGATCAAGTGATCTTCTATCTCTGGTTTTCTCACAGTGGTGCACCTTGTTTTCCCTTGTCTTCTTTCCAGAAAGCGATGATGAGTACAGCGATGATGATGACATCAGCTGGAAAGTCCGCAGGTCTGCAGCAAAGTGTCTGGAGGCCATTGTCAGCAGCAGGCACGATCTCCTTCAGGACTTCTACAAAACTCTTTCCCCGGTCTTGATAAGCAGATTCAAAGAGAGGGAGGAGAATGTCAAAGCTGACATCTTCAGCACTTATATCTCCTTGCTGAAGCAAACACTGCCCATCCAGAGCTGGCTGCATGCTTCAGATGCCTCTGGCAAAGATGACGTTCCCCTGACAATGCTTCAGAACCAGGTGCGTGAGGAGATGGCGGGCTGGGTTAAATCAGAAAGCAATGAAGAGAAGTACATACCGTGCCACCAATGAATATGCCTAGTAGTTAAGCTTGAGAACATAGCTAGCTGAAGGAGCCCTTGGGCATGCAACCAGAGGGGACCAAATCTGAGGGCTGACCGTTTACTGTTTGTCTCCCACCGTTCCCAGGGAGAGAACGCTGAGCCAGTGCAGGAGCACTGAGGTATAACCCGCGTTGCCCCCCTCCGCTAGCCTCTGGCAGGTGTCTGCAGACTGTGTATGAGACAGGTTAGCCTTTGGGTGAGGTGTCAGTCTGTTGCCTGACAGTTACTCCAGCTGCTGCTCAGGAAACTCATTGAATACGTCATGGTAGAAGCGTACCAGAGTAAGCCACTGGAAGCGCGGTAAGGTTTGGATCTGGTCAGTAGGCGTATGAGAGCATGCAACTTGGTTCATTATGGGAAAACAGCCAGTGGCTTCCAGGGTAGCTTGCTGTGGTTGTGCACACAGTCTGCACATCACTGCTGATCAGACAGTGGAGGCAATCTTCCTGATGCACTGCTTTAATTCAGAAGTATGCTGGAGTAATTACAGTCAGAATAATTTAACCACACATGCTGGTCAGGGCTCTGCCTAGCCCAGGATCCTTGCTAACGCTGTGGTCCACACATGCCGTTTTAGAAGAAGACAAAAGAAACATTGGAAATAACCATGTTGTCATAGAGTAGCATGACCGTGAGAGCAGCTTTTTATGGCCTATGCTGCTACTGACTGGTGAGTCCTTGAAGCAGGAGGGTTAAAATCCCTGCCACAATGTAATTGCATCACTGATTAATCATCTTATATGTACGAGATACGTATTTAAGTAACTTGCACCTCAGCCCTGTGATTTGTTTTTTGATTTCACTGAAATGCTGGCAGGGTGTCCAAGTTTAATATAGTGATGGGACTAGATCCTTAAGCAGCAGACCAGGAAGGAATCATAAAACTCTAAGCTCTTTTAGCAGTGTGTCCTGGTCTGATCATTTTGTTGTGTTTCTTTAAGCTTCTGTGTTAGGGGATAACACCAACTTCAGGAAGGGCTGCTTAGGAGTCTGTTTGTAGAATATGGAAAGGAAGAATAAAGTCCCCTCCAGCTCTTCTGTTCATGTATCTTTTCTTCACGTGCACTGTCTTGTAATCTACCCCAAGTCCGTTCTCTGGGGAACAGCTGCACTGTTTCTTGCTGTCTCCCTGTTAGTTCTCTTTCTGTACTTAGTGCCTCTGGCTCAGCTGAGCAAGCTGCTTTGGTAGCGTAGCTCTGTGCCCTGGAAGCCGGGATGACTGATGTGTTTCTTCCGGTTTTCTTTTCCAAACTGCAGGTCCCCAACATCGTCAAGGCCTTGCACAAGCAGCTCAAAGAAAAGAGCATCAAATCAAGACAGGGTTGTTTCAGCCTCCTGACAGAACTGGCCAACGTTCTTCCCGGTTGCCTGGCAGATCACATCCCTGCACTAGTCCCTGGTAAACTTGTCTGTGGTCTGGGGGTGAAGGAGCAGGGTTGGCTCAGTACATTCCTAACATGTATGCTCCTTGCCTGCGTGTTCCAGTTTTATTCCTGTATATTCTCTCTGCTTAGCATCAGGACATACATATCAAGTTCTGCTCCATGCTGATGTGCTAAGCAGCTCCCAGATCAATCCTGTCTTCTGTCTACCACTGAAAGCCAGGATAAGAATATCGAGTTCATTTCTACAGTCCCCTGAAGAGATGCTTTTAGGAGGGCCTGTTCCAGCCTCCTTTGAAACCAGCTGGAATTACGCTGTTAGCCCGCTGAGACATGAGCGACATTTTCTTTTACAAAATCTAGTGGCATTTTAAAAATTATTTGTATTGACTGATTATTTAATTTGCACCACCACATTTTTCTCTGAGCTTTCCTGCCTATAGGTTCATGAAGCATCCCACACTGCTGAAAGGCTCATAATACTAAGCTCCTACCTTTGCTCTTGGTGTGACTGTATAGTAAATAAAAAAAAAAAGTCTCCTGTGATTGTCTCTGGGCCTGATCCATGCACCTCCCTCTTATGAATTAATAGATTGGAAAAAAACCATTCAAACCAAGAGTCAGGTATGACTTCAGGGGTGGCAAGCAGTATTCTTGTAAATGTTTCTCATTAAGTCTTCTGGGAAACATAAATATGTGCCACAGAAATTGGACTTGGAAGTACCTCCCTTCTACAAACACAGCCCATCTTTAATGGTCCACAGTTATGTTCCAAACAGAGGTTTTAAAACTATATAAACGTAAGAGCCTCTGCTGCTTTTTTTTTTTTTTTTTTTTTTTGAAAAGACTTCCACAGAAGTATGAAGGAAAAACTCACGAAGGGGCATTCCTGCTGCTTGGAGTGCCTGTTGTTGAGACTAGGCTTTCCCAGTCTTAATTTCATGCCATTTTGTCATACTTATTTGCCCTTGACTAGCCATCCCTTCTCATCTCAGCCCAGGATGACTTTTTGAATTAACTTTTTAAAAAAGTTTTCGTAGCCAGCCATCCAGGACTGCTACAGAGAGCAGTCTGAATTGCCACTTCCTGGAAGGCAGAAAGACAGCAAGGAGAGTAGCGCTCTTTCAAGGCATGTCTCTTTTGGGTGGGGAGAGGAAAGAAAGAAAACAGATTCCGATTGTGTCAATTTTTGCGGGGGGGAGTGGGTTTGATAAAAACCACTTGATGAAATAAGACAGCAGTCATTCTTGTCTCTTCTGCACAGGTATTGTTTTTTCCTTGGCCGATAAATCCAGCTCCTCCAACATGAGGATTGATACGCTGTCTTTCCTTCATGTTCTTCTTTGCAACCACCAGCCGGAGGTATTTCATCCTCATATCAAAAGCCTGCTACCTCCTGTTGTGATCTGTATTGGAGACCCCTTTTATAAGATCACTTCAGAAGCTCTGCTGGTTACTCAGCAACTTGTGAAAGTTATCAGGCCTTTTGACAAATCTTGCACTTTTGATGCCAAGCCTTATGTGAAGGACCTTTTCCCTGGTACTCTGAAGCGACTGAAGGCAGCTGACATCGACCAGGAGGTGAAAGAGCGGGCTATCTCCTGCATGGGACAAATCATTTACAGTCTGGGAGACCATTTAAGCACTGATCTCCAGCCAACCTTGAAGATATTTCTGGAGAGGCTCAAAAATGAAATCACCAGATTGACAACAGTCAAAGCATTAACCTTAATTGCTAGTTCTCCACTTAAAATAGATCTGAGACCCATTCTCGGGGAAGGTTTCCCCATTCTGGCTTCCTTCTTGAGAAAGAATCAACGTGCCTTGAAACTGAGCACTCTGACTGCTCTGGACATCCTGGTGAAGAACTACAGTGACAGCCTCAAGCCTGCCATGATAGAGTCTGTCCTAACGGAGCTCCCCGCTTTAATTACTGAGAATGACATGCATGTTTCCCAGGTGGCTATCATGTTCCTTACTACGTTAGCTAAGGTTTATCCATCCTGCATCTCCAAGATCAGCGGTTCAGTTCTTGCTGAAATCTTTCAGCTTGTCCACTCACCTTTGCTCCAAGGAGGGGTGCTGAACGCTATCATAGACTTCTTCCAGGCTCTGGTTCTGACGAAGACAGCCACCATGAGTTACTCGGAGCTGATGAAGCAGCTGACTGCACCTATTTACTCCTCAGGTTCAGCCGGGGCATCAGTGACGTTACACAAACAGGCGTATTACTCTATCGCAAAGTGCGTGGCAGCCCTTTCCTCAGCCTGCCCAAAGGAAGCCTCTGCGATAGTGAACCAGTTTATCCAGGATGTAAAAAACCCCAAGTCCAGCTGTGCTGTGAAAGTGCTAGCTTTCCTTTCGCTGGCAGAGATGGGGCGTACCATGAACCTCAGTGCTCAGAGAGACCTCAAAACCGTCATCCTGGAAGCATTCACTTCCCCCAGCGAAGAGGTGAAATCCGCTGCTTCCTATGCGTTGGGGAACATCAGTGTTGGGAATCTTAAGGAGTATCTTCCCTTCATGCTGAAAGAGATCGGAAGCCAGCCCAAGAGACAGTACCTCCTGCTGCACTCTCTAAAAGAAGTCATCAGCTCCTCCCCGGCCGATGGCCTCAAACCTTACGTGGAGGATATTTGGGCTCTGCTTTTCAAGCACTGCGAGTGCACAGAGGAAGGGACGCGCAATGTGGTGGCTGAATGCTTGGGGAAGCTGACTTTGGTGAATCCCTCTGAGCTGCTGCCCCGACTGAAAAAACAGCTGTCGTCAGGTAACGGGAAGGGCAATGGTGAGAGGGGGGGAAATGCCTTGTTTTGGTGGAAAATCCTCTTGTAAACTGCTGGTGGGTTCAACAGGGAGCAAAGCCAGTCTGCAGAGGTGAGCAGGAAACGAGGGATCTCTGCAAGGGGGGATCAGAGGAGCACTGGGTTGCACGGGGTGCAGGAGGGTGTCAGGAACAGGGACTGCACACGGAGGTTGTGCTGGGGCAGGATTTAAACAAGGAGGTTGTTAAGACAAACCCTCTGTTCTCTTATCTCTTGAATGCATGTGTAATGTGACCAAGAGCAGAATATGCACTTCAAAATTACAGCAATGATTTTGTCTCTTGATCTTTAACCGTTTTTTCTTTCCATCTTCATCACAGGCTCTCCACATGCCCGGAGCACGGTGGTAACTGCAATCAAATTCACAATTGCAGACCAGCCTCAGCCTATTGATGCTCTCCTGAAAGGCTGCATAGGTAGGCTAGTACAAATAGCAGTGTGAGCTGGGAACATGAGGTGTGTTAGGCGTCATTAGCAGCTTGGGGATTTTTCACACCTATGTGAACCTCATCTAATCCAGTTAGTTTTTATCTGTGTTTCTCTTCTTTTGGGATTAAAGAGCAACACTGCCTTGTGAGTCCTTGTTAAATGCTCTGATACCTTGCTCCTGGGCATGTTCCATTGGTGACAGAGTTTTTTAGGGAGCGTAAGTTCCCTCTGCATTTGAACTTATGATGCAAGCATCTCATGACAAGGATATATATATAACCTACATTAAAAGGGTCTTATGTCTAGGGAGCCTACATCTCAGACCTGTTGTATAACACTGGGCCTTCTGTTTCAGAGAAGTCTGAGCAGATGAGATCTGAGCAAGAAAAAAAAACCAAAACCAACTTCCTTGAATACCAAAGCTTCTGATTTGACTTTAGGATGAGGTAGCTAGAATCATGCAGTTTGTTTTTATGCCCAAATGCAGGAAAGTCATGTTTCTTCCATTTACTATATCCCAAACAAAGGGAGGGAAGGCATCTCTAATGTCTCTGTTAGACTGCGCCCCTAGAGTTATTTTACTATAGGTACTTTCATAATCAGGCTCCTTGAAACACATTGTGATATACTTTTACGTTGTGATATACTTTTAAAATTCTTCTAAAACACTGCAGCAGGACTGACTGGTGTGTTCTTATCCCACAGGTGACTTCTTAAAAACTCTTCAGGATCCAGACCTGAATGTTCGACGTGTGGCTTTAGCCATGTTTAATTCTGCTGCTCACAACAAACCTTCTTTAATCCGAGATTTGCTAAATGCAGTTCTCCCCAGCCTGTATAACGAAACGAAGGTCAGAAGGGAACTCATCCGGGAGGTATGTCATTAGTTCGGCTTTGGGTGCAATACGGCAGTGACTCGGTGCGTGTGAACCTGAGATGAAGCTGTCACCCTGTCTGCTGTTAGGTGACGGCTGTATTTTTTTTCTTGTTTAAGGTAGAAATGGGGCCATTCAAGCACACAGTGGATGATGGCCTTGACGTGAGGAAAGCTGCTTTTGAATGCATGTATACACTGCTGGAAAGCTGCCTTGACCGACTGGATATCTATGAGTACCTGAACCATGTGGAGGATGGACTGAAGGATCACTATGACATTCGGGTAGATGCTGTGCCTTAACTGCTGGAGGGTGGTGACGTCACTGATGTTATTTGTTCTCTGGGGGCCTGGGCTTTAATTGAGCTGGTGTGTCACCACAGCAGAGTGCCCCTGTCGTGCCATTTCCTATTCTCTGCAACTGCTGCAGCCTTTCATCTGACATTGTCTAGCTCTAGTTTGACCATGGTGGCCTTGAAAACGCAACCCTGGTGTAGCTGGGTTTATAGGAAATTTACCAAAGTCTACAATAAGTTCCTTCTGCCTTTAAACTTAATGATTGTCACTTGCTCAGTGTGGCCAATGACACTATATTAAAAAAAATCAGCATTGTCATTGTTGATGGCCTCAAAGCTTAATAGGAAGCGCTACATCCTCTTCATACTATTACTTGATTTGCCTCCACTTAGACGTGAGTACAGCAACGGCACGATCCCTGTGCTGAACGTTGCCATTTCTCTCAAAGGCTGTCAGCCCTTTACAGACACCCGAGAGCAGGGCACCGCACGCACCCGGGACCGGAGCCCAGCTGGGCAACTCTTGTAAGTTGGCTGCCAGCGGGTGTGTTTCTAATACGACCAAAGCTCTTCCTAAACCCCCTTGCACAAGTGCAAAGAAACTCGCCACCGGTGGGTACAGCACGACACCACAGGGAGAGCGACCACACGGACTTCAGCAAGAGGATCCACGCTCTAAGCCTGGGGGATCAGAGGGTGCGGTGAAGCAATGCCTGTTTTATCTTTCCTCCTTTTCTAGATGCTGACTTTCATAATGTTGGCTCGGCTGTCCACACTGTGTCCCAATGCTGTGCTGCAACGGCTCGAGCGACTGATTGAGCCACTCCGGGCAACTTGCTCCACAAAGGTAAGATCAGGCAGAGAGTGTGACGCACTGGGGTGGGTTCTGCCACAAAGCCACCTGGGCTGTTAGCCTTCTCTGTCGCTGCTTGTGAGCAGCCCGCTCCCCGCACTCCTCCGGTTAGAAAATAATCTGCTTGTCTCTGTCTCTGCTGGCGTGTCTGATTGTTTGTGCCTCTACTGTCTTTTCTAAATGCTGACTAAAAATGGTGCTTTGGATTTGTAGGTAAAAGCTGGTTCCGTGAAACAGGAGTTTGAGAAGCAGGATGAACTGAAGCGATCCGCCATGAGAGCAGTAGCTGCTCTCCTGACGATCCCTGAAGTAGAGAAAAGTCCAGTGATGGCTGAGTTTTCATCTCAGATCAGATCCAATCCTGAAATGGCATCACTTTTTGAGAGCATTCAGAAGGATTCTGCTTCCCTACCCACCTCAGAGTTGATGGACATGAGCTAAGTGAGATCTGCCTCTCCACTCTGCCACCTTCCTGCCCTCGCAATGCATTAACCGAACGGAGACACCACAGATGGGCGAAGGAAGAACATCATCGAGCTGGTCTCTACTGCAACAGCCACTTGCAAGTCACCGGGCACCAACAGAAGAAAATGGCTGGTTCCAGCTGCACTTGCATCAGACACCTCACTGAATTGTAACGAGATACGCGAGATAAGGGAAATGCGTCCTTATGTAGGCAAGGGGTTGGAAGATGAGTATTCTAATTTTTCAGCAAGTTTTTAAGGGGCATACAATGCAACTGAAATTGAGTGTGGTTCCATGAAAAATGGAAACTACTTCCTGAAATATTTCCTTACTGCAGTACAAAGAAAAATAGTTTAAAATGTTTTTTTTTAACTACTGCACATGCACTTTCTATCCCAAATTGCCTGAAGAATGTATTTATAGTGTTTCACTAAATAACATGGCTAAAAACTAGAAGTTACATCTTTAATTAGCAATATGAGCATCATAACCATAGGCCCTGTTTCAAAAAGAGGAGATTTGCATTAGCCAAGCTGCAGGAGCTGCAGGGGGACAGATCATTACCCAGTCTCCCCAGGCCTTCCCCCGGGGCTCAACTCACAAAACAGGCACCGATAGTTTTGTGTTTCTGCGGTGTTTGGGCAATATGACACTATCTTGCTTGACTTCTGTTTTTAGTTTTGACTGCAAAATACCTCAACCAGCCGTCTTCCAAAAGAGATGATTACTTGATTGTGTTACAGTGACAAACCTTACACTGAGCTTTTATTTGCATTTAGCACTGGCTTATCTTTCCCCCTTCGAGCAGCTCGGCCTTTGTATTGCGCAACCAGCCAGGAAGGCACTGAGCTATGCTGATCTCTGGTCACTGAACAGCAGCAGACCTTTGCAGGAAAGCTTGTGTTCAGTATTTTCATATCATGGAAGTGAGAGGTGAAAGCCACTAGCCAGAGGTGCAAGCGCACAAGCAGCCCACGCTAACCCTTCTGTCATTTGAAAACTTACTCTATAGCGGCTATTGTCTTCAAATCCCGCTTTGCATAGGGGGGAAAAAGCCTTAAGAGACAGAGAGGATCTAACAGCAAATTAGAGAACAAGGCCACCATGACGCGCTTCTTGTAGCCATGGAGCTGTAATAAGCTTTCATTTCTCCTTTTTTGACAGAGTGGTTGATGTGAAAAGTGTTTACAGTGCCGTGTGAAAGAATATCCATTCTGTTTGAGTGGTATAAAAAAAATAAAGATATACTTGTGAAGCTGCGTGCACTCCTGAATTCATTAGCTATCACAGTGACGCTGCAAATCACTACCCTGAGGAAGTGCGCTGCTGCGAGTCCACCCTTGGACAGCCAGGCTCACGTAACGGCTGCACCGGAGCTGCACCGCTGCGTGTGGAAGCCCAGCAGCAGGCAGCTGCCCCACCTGCACACAGGCACCAAGCTGAGGTCTTTCCCTTTGGCCATTCAAAACATCCACTAGAGTTTGTTTTTACGCTTTATTAAATACATCTTGGATGTAGAAGCAAGTTTATTCATTCTCCTCACTGCGCAGTCTGGCGTTGGGATTGGTGATCTTGATGGCGAGCTGAGCGGCTCTCTCCACGATTACCTTCCGGTTCTTAGAAGACACATTGTGAGCAATCTCTGCACAGTACGACCTGTTGGAAACAGACCGTGCGTGAGGCTCAGCTCCAACAGCGCTGACAGAGAACAAAGCAAAGCACTCCAGAGCTGTCCCGCCGGCAGCACTCAGACGCAGCGGAACATGGAAGCATCACCGCACAAGAGCTGAACCACACAACTCCCACCCCATTGCTAAGCCTGACCCGTTCTGGCCTGACGCAGGAGCTCACCTCCAGAACAGCTCAACCCTTCTGCTCGCTTTCTTGCGAATGAACAGTCAGTAACAGTAGTTTTTAATGGTGTTCATTATTATTCTTATTACTTTGGTTGAAAGTAATACTTACTTTGAAAGAAAGTGCTACAAGTAGATTTAGGCCTGCGTCTGAACAGATACGAAGCCACAGTTCTCACTGCTATTTTATCAGTGATGTAGGTACAGTGCTGTTTACCACCATGTCATATTTTTGCCACAGGTTCGAGTTTGCCAGCCCCGAGACACCCTCTCGGGGGGGTGTCCTTGCACAACCAAAACGACCTTCATGCTCTTAGAAGCAAGAGCTTCCCTCATCTCCCACCTATGTCTTGCCCTGACTGCACTGCCTTTTTGTCTTCCGACCCAGCGCCGTCAGGGGACGGGCAGTGCACAGCCCCAGCGCAGGCGGCAGTGCTGCCAGCAGCAGCTCCGCATGGGGCAGGCAGCACACAGGCCCCGCAGACTTACTTGTTGCTCATCATGAGCACTTCCAGCTCTTTGACGTTGTGGACCAGGAACTTTCTGAACCCTGTGGGCAGCATGTGCTTTGTCTTCTTATTGCTGCCATAACCAATGTTGGGCATCAGGATCTGACCCTTGAACCGCCTGCGAACTCTGTTATCAATACCTCTCGGTTTACGCCAGTTGCGCTGAAGAAATGCAGAAAATATGTAATAGTTACAAAACGAGATGAGTCTGAAAACGCCTGCCTCAAGGTAACAGCTCTAGCCAAAACCAATGTCCAAAAAGATCCACTGTGCCAGGCATGGCCCACTGGTTCAACACTGACCCTTTATGCTTTAATTCACCATCAACCCTAAAGGCCAGTGTGTCTAACTGTCCCACAATTCATTTTCTAATGAACTTCTAATGACTTTACCTTGATCTTGACATAGCGATCAGACTGATGGCGGATGAACTTCTTGGTCCTCTTCTTGACGATTTTAGGTTTCACGAGAGGTCTGAGAGCAGGCATGGTGTCTAAGATAAACAGAACTGGTATGAGAAGGGAAACCTGACACAAAGGCGACGTGTTATTCCACTTACAGCACCTGTAGCAGACTATCTTCCACTCACGGGCCACTCTGGAGACCAGCGAGGGAATGGGTATTCATCTGCAGTCTCTCTCCCTCCCGCCTCCGAAGCTGGAAGAGCACTGAAAGCTCTCCAGATGCGATCCTGGGAGGTCGCGCGTTGCTCAGACAACTGCTGCAGCTGCGTCCGCAGGCATTAAGTTCCCCACCCGTTATTCTCCTGCCCTAGCGACTTAAGAGCCCTTCGAACTCCAAAACACCAGGCTGCTACAGCACCGACAGACAGACTGACAGCGGTGCAAGCTGCCTTCTTAAAGACTACAAGGGACTGAGACTCACCTAATGCAAACCTCCCGCAGGTTCAGCTGCAGCCGCCTCTGCGGTCAGGTCAGCACCCCGGTCAGGCGGCACAGCCCCCCAGCACTAACGCCAACACCGACCATTTTACCTCACACTCTCGGCCTCACCTTTGCTGGGAACGCAACGCGCGGCGCCGCCCCGGGCCCGGTCCTGCACCGCCCCACGATCGTCCGGCGACTGAACACCGGCACCGTGAGCGCGGCCGAGGGGCTCCGCCGCGGGCTCCCCGTCGCCCGTGGAAAGGGCGCGGGTCAGGCCCCAGCGCTCCCCAGCCTCACTCCGCGCGTGGCAGCGCGCAGCCCGCCGGGGGCCGCCCACGCCGCGGCCTGGC
>VYZW01025368.1:0-41329 GCA_013401315.1 Balaeniceps rex
GCACTATGCCAGCTACTAGGAAGAAAATTAACTCTAGCCAGCCAAAACCAGGACAGTTTGATATTTCTACAGCCCTGTGGCAAGGAAGGCCTTGCTTTGCATGCCACATAGCCAAGATTGAGCGGGATAATGCTTCTAACTGGAGCCTTTGCTCAGCCCCTGGGAATTTAGTTCTGTTCCTTGGTCTGTGGCTAGTTTTTGAGTTGACCTTGTAATGCTTCTGGGCATCAGCCCTGCCTGGCTGTTAGGGCAGTATTGTTTGTGCCTCAGAAAGGGTTGTGGGTCCCTGTGGATTATTAAACCATTATTTGCTTGCTGGACCTGCATGGGCAAAGGTCAAAAGCTTTGTGGTGATGGTAGATATGTCCTTCTTCCTAAGAAAGATCAAACTGGTGTTACCATGTGCAAAATGAATGTTCTGGCACATACAGAAAAAAAAGAAGGCAAATGAAGCAAGGTAGGTTTTTTCCAATTACCTAAAGCTATAATACCTTCTGCTCCATCTATGAAAAGAAACAGATAATACATGCAGGGAAAAAATACACCCCTCCCACACTGGACCTGCACGTTTTGGATCTCCACCAGTGAGATGTGAAGACTTTCTAGGGAAAATCCAAAGATATGACAGACAAGTTGTTTGCTGCTCTGTAGGCTGAGTAAGTTGTGGTGGTATGACTGGTGCTTGTTTGCTCTGGTGGTCCTCTGACCTTACTGTTATAAAGAGATCTTCACTAAAAGAGTTGCTGTCCTGTAGAGAACTGTATGCTCCTGACTGCGGGTGGTGCGGTATAGTGACATGTACCGGTAAAGAGTTCCCTGCTGTCCCACAAGTCAATTTGGATGTGGCCAGCCTGTTTTGGAGGATAGTATTTCATGGTATGAATGCAGATATTTCATCCAATTTGGCTTCAGGGCCAAGGTACATTTAATTCACTAGCTGAGGTGCAACTTTGTCCCTTTTCTTTTTGAGATATGGGATGTGATCACAAGGGAGGAAATTTCTGACTGGGGATGTTTTAAAGAGAGCAGGGACATAAGGCAAATATAATACTTCCAAATCAGATGGTGGAGTGGATCATAACTAAACACAAGTAGGTTTTCTAACCACCCACACCAAAGCCTTTGCTAGAAAGCAAATGTTTCACTAAGTCAAAAATATTTTTTAATATGTATCTGCTTGCACAGAGAAAATACTATCACTGCTTATTATTTCACATGTTCTTGAATCCCTCCTGTGAATTTGCTCTATCCCCTGTTTTGACCCATGGTTGGCACATTTACAGGTTGATTACTTATTGTTGTATATTTTTTCAGTTTTGCCACTGAGACTATGGGGGTACAAATGAAGTGTGAAACGTCTGCCCTGTAAGGCAGCTATGAGACTCCTCCAATCTGTTTCATTCCAGACAAGCGCCAAAGTTCCTGTCTATGCAAATGGCTGGTCATCAGGGCTTCTGTTGCAATAAGTAAGCTATTAAAAAGTCGCATCTTTAACATATCACTCAAGGAAAAAAACCCAACCAAATAAAATCTGGCCTCTGTACAGTCCTCGTATTTACATGATATGCTTTCATTCTTTCAAGGAAAAACAGTGCTTTCAAAAACAAATAGGTGCTAGCTATTGGCTAGTATTTGTTTGTCCCATCTGTTTTGAGGCCTTAGAGGATGTTCCTCTTCCTTCTCATAGCCTCAATGGAAAAGTTGTCCTTGACTTCAGGCAGACACAGCCTCCTGAAATGGCCATGGCATTTGTTTTCTATAGCAAAATGTCAGCATTTGCAACTATTATGAGAATACTTTTCTATGCAAGTTCTGCTCAGAATACAGTAATACATGAGAATACTCACTGATTCAGAATGATGCTCTGCAGTCAGCCCCACTCTGATATGAATGCAAGTCAGTGGATGTTCAGATGTCTCACAAGGTTCACATCCAAAATCCAGAGTATTTATTGAGTTTGATTTTTAAATTATTTTTGCAAATTCCTTGGTAGCTGCAAAATGTGCGTAGAATTTGCGTATGGTCATGTCCAAGATTTTCAGAGAGCTTCTTGCCAGTAGGGTGTGTTGATCAAAACCATGATGTGGAGTTGCACAAAACATTAAATCCTGAGTTAAGGTATGTGATGTAACAAGGAAGAAACCAGCAAAGCTAAACAATGAGCAGTTTCATTTCTGCCTTGCGTTGCTGTAGGCTTCAGAACACATATTGTGATTTGATTTCTACTGCAGGGTCTAGTCTAATAGCTAGAAATGTATTGAACATCTCGCTGCTAGAAATGTATTGAACATCTCGCTGTTCAGAATAAACAAGGTGTTTTTTCAAGTCACCAACTTTTGTCTCCTCCTGTCTTCACAAACACAGCTGAAAAACAGGTAAGTTTGTGCCAAGATGGAAAAAAAATGCTGGTTAGATTCTGTTTTTCTGGATAACACTGGAACTCTCTCCCTTTCCTGAAATCTTTGCAAGTAGCTGCTGGTTTTTGCCTGGTTTAATTTCAAGCTTTCTTGAAGTTCCTGAAGGGTCTTTGGCTTCTCAGCCCTTGCTTGTGGAGTCCAGCTTGCACAAAACCATTTGTCTTGTTTTACTAAAAAGCCAAACAAAACATCCTCCTTCCTCTGAGTAGGATTGTGTTTGAAATATGTATTTTTCTAGTTTATTTTGTAAACCAAGTATACAAATACACTTGGTTGTCTTATGGAGTACCTTTGGAATGAAAGGGAAGAATACAGCTATAATAGATGTTAAATAATGAAGAACTAACTGTGTCAGTCCCTGAAGTGCTGTCAGTGTGTAATTGCAACACATTAGGTCAAAACCACATTACTTCAGCGAAAGTAATAGGGTGGTGTGAGAGCTCTCCTTGTGTATGTAATGAGGAATGCATCATCTCTCTCTCTAACATTACTGGAAAACAACTGATGTTTCTACTGAATTATTTCAAATGGCAAAGCAAAATCTTCTTTTACTGTAAGCAGCTAGAACTGTTAACCAGTGCCAGCCAGTGTCACAACCTCAGCCTTGATAAGAATTAAGAAGCACATGAGCTTTGGATTGCATGATCCAGGGTACAGAGAAGGATGAAAAGCCTCTTGCCAATCTGAATCATTGTTCTGGCATGGGTAGCAGAATTGGGAAGCTCTCATCTCGCCTCAATACAGGAAAGAAAGATATGTTTCAGTGCTACTGCTCAGATTTGCTTTATGACAAAGTTTTCACAGAGCTGAGAGATTCCCTTCTCTGCTGATAAATAGAGTATTAACTAAATGATCTCTAACTGTTTGCCTTATAAAACAGATATACATGACAAATAATTTGAAAAGGTGGCAGCTTAACTTACGCAAGACAAATGCCTCAGTGCTCACTGAAAGTACTTCAAGCCTGAATTTTGAAAAGAAGAAAAAATACGAAAATATTTCTTTGAACAAAATTAGAGATATGCAGCTTTCTGCATTTGATTTGCTAAGGCAATAGATTGTTCTTTGAAGAAAAAAAAAGTGAAAGACAGTGTGCCTGCTCATTCTGTTTTAGATGGAGTTGACATGTCCCCTAAGGATTAGACTACCATATATATGATATATAATTATATAAGCAATCATATACAGAATAAATATGAGGATTAAAAACCTCTGAGAGTGGGTGTCTTGTCACAGCCTCCTCACTTTGAAGTGGCAGAGCAAAGGAAAGGATACAGCTAAACCTTGTTGTTTTCTTCATTTTTATGATCCAGGAAGGTCTGAGATTGTTCCATTGACTTTGAGGGGTTATGGGTCAGACCCTTGCTTCCTTGCAATAGCAAGGTCATGTATTTTCAGTGCAGCACTTAAAATATGCTCCTTATCTCCAGCCTGTGAACGGTGGCTGTTCTCAATTGTCTCTGTTGCAACTGTGTCTCGGCTTGGAAACCGTGCTCCATAGCTCCTTGTAAGGTCAGCCTTTCTCTGGGCCCTTTCACACGAGGATGTTTTTGCAGATTGTTATGGTCAAACTTATCTGGCCCTTTGGTGTCTCCTGGCAAAAATAGACTTAAACCAGTAATACGTTGAAGCTGACTGGTTGCAGGTAAGCTTCTGTCTGATGGCTTTGCGCCTGCCATGGCAGTGCCTGGATTGGCTTTGAAATGGCAAGTTCTTTCTCACGCTGGCACTAACATCAGATTGGTTTTGATGGAAGGAGCGGCAGTCAGGGCCTTTTGGCACCAGTGTGGTACTCTGAGAGAGTGGTCTTGTGGTTTGCTGCTGATGGATGGAGCTTTTTGGGGCTACTAGGGTGCATGTGCCAACTAAGTTGCCATCCCATCCCTCTTGGCTGGTTCCTATGCCTGTAAGGGAATTGGGGAGCAGTTTCAATGAGCTTTGATCAGGAACAAGTTTGAAGATATCCAGTATTTATCTTAAGGTAGAAGATACACACTTCTAGGAAATACATCTTCCTCATCATGCTCTGATGAAGGCCAGACCAGAGAAAAAAGAAACAGCTCTATTCAAACTGCTGCACTTCCCTCCTCTTGCAGCCCACTGCCAAGCACAACAAACGTTGTTTTCGTATATCACAGGCAAGACTTGATTTCATTATTACATTTCATTTGTTTTCTTGGCATTGTCTTGTTCCTGTCAGGCTCCCTGATAATCCATTTTTCTTTTCATTTTGCTGTTTTTTTCCATCCACTTAGGTTTACTTAGTGCCCAAATCAATCTCCTGTTACCAGTCATTCATCTCAAATCCTTCCACTTTATAGAGACTACAAATGACTTGAAAAAGTCACTTGTGTTTTATTTTTAAAGGTCATTTGCCAATAACAATGCAACATCAAATTTGGTTTCATACTTGGAGGAAATCAGCAAAATAGGTCATTTTTCCTCCCATAGATGAACTCCACACTTGCTTATTTGGACTTCAGCTTTCTCCTTGGACTCCAGTGAATGATATTTCCAAGTGCTCCAAAGGCACTCGGAGCAGCAAACTGAATGGGGAGCCTGATTTTTAGCTGTGTTTCTTCTTTTGTTTTGCTCTGGTTATGATAGCAGACGCATTCTGACAGGATTGCTTTAAATCAGAATGATCCTACTAATAGTAACCGACAGTTTAATTGATGTCTTGGCTTTCCTCTTTGTTGTTTTTGGCAGCAGCACCCTTTCTACTACACAATGTCTAATCCAACACTATTAATATACTAAGTTCAGCAGCACATACCTGCTATCCATTTCATTAAAAGAACATGTACAAATGACCAAGCAATGGGATTTCTTTGTGGGGTGGCCATTAGTCGTTTGTGCAGTCAAACACATGCTCTTGCAAGTGTCCAGGTTGAAAGAATGGCATTAAGACATTGGAAAGAAGGGGACAGTTATTACAATAGCATTATACATTTTAATGATAATTTTGAAGGGTTGTTAGTTTCAGTCCCCTCCCAAGTCTTTTGGGAGAAATCTTGCAAATTTTTTTGGGGTAGGAAGGGGCCAAAACTTTGGAACTGGACCCATGTCAGTGAAATTTGACACTGGAGCAGATGAAGAGACAACAGGGCCCTACAAATGTAATAAAAATAGATGGTTAAGTAGAAAGGTGAAATCCTACTAATATTCCTACTGAGGAAAAGACTGGAGAACAGATTTGGCCCTTATTAGACATCAGAGAATCTGTGCAAAGACTCCTTTAATTCCTCTGCTCCCAGAACCACTCATTTTCTCAGACAGCTTCTTTCCTTTAAAAGACAGGATGTTAACTGCACTGAAATAGGAAATTAATACATTTTCAGTATGATACATTGATCTGTGTATGTTTTAGTTAGGTTATTGACTGTTTTAATTTCTTTCTGGTTCTTTTCCCCTTCTCTCTCATGTCTAATTTGCAGCAGATACCTTAGCTCTTTTAAAAAGGCTTCTTTTTTTTAACACCAAATTCAGCAGCAGCAGCTCTTTTTTCTTCAGATGATTTCATCATGGTGTCCCTGACATTTCCTTGCATTTGTATAACCTATTTATGTTTGAGATAAACTGCTGTGGCTGTAGTGATAAAAGTATGTTACAGAGTTCGTAGTCTGCTCGGTAATTCTTCTGCCTGCACAGAGAGGATCATGTTCTGCCATGTGGCCAGCAGGTGAAACCGCAAAGATGGCAAGCACTGGGGAAAGAGATTTTACATGGAGCACTGCTTCCTCGTTGTTCTTCTGGCTGATTTTATTTCCCACATGAGGCAAACAAAGCCAAAATCTGCAGTGTCTTGTCTCATGAGCAGTCTCAGCTGGGGATGCAGGATTAGGGGCTGTTTCTCAGAAATGAGAAAAACATGCTCCTGGAAGAAGCCAGAGGCTGTGCCAGGCCTGCTGGCACTGTGTGGTGATGTCCCATGAGCACTTCTCACCGTGAGTCCTACTTTTTATCAAATTCTCTTATTTCTCCACAAAGAAGTAGCGATGTGAGAAAGAACTCTTGGGAAAAGTGTTCATTTGGTGAGAACATGCAGAAAGAAATGGGGATCTCTGCTCTTTGTGCCCAGGAGAATCAGGAAGATAGACTCATGACGCCTTTTAGATCATATCTCCAAGAAGACAGCCATGATGTTAACGCTGGCCCTGGATGACTGAGGGAAAATAGCATAGCTATTTCAATATCACTTTGTCAGAAGTGGAAAACATTGGTTGGAAGGAAATGCCAAGCATGCATGCTCTGGGGTTGTCAGGCATGCAGGGGAGGATGGGAAACATATGTGGAGCTTTGAGCCTTGGCTTACATGCTATTCAGTGTTGGAGCCCGTGCTTGCTCCCTGGAGTGGGGTGGTGGGCCCCTTTTCTGGTGCACAGTGACATCCGAAAGGTGGATGTGTAGCAAGGGCTGTGTGTCCAGCATCACCAGCAAGCACTGTCTGACAGCCATGTCATGTGCCTGTGGTGGGAGAGCCTTGGGTATTGCAGCGTGTGATGCCCTAAAAGGTGAGCAGCCAATGGCATGGGTTTTACCTGATCAAACCTCCCCTACCTCCTCTTTGCCAGCTACTCTTTCCCATCATCTTTATCAAGGTTCAAAATCCTATGCGTGTGTTTCCCTGCTGGTCAGTGCCTGTGTTTGCAGATCCCAGGGGCTTGTGAGTGCTGACTCTTCCCTGCCCCTGCAGATCCTGGTGGCTATCCCACAGTCCTGGAAAAGCAGGGCTGCAAAACCTAGGGAGCAGCATTATAACACCTTGGCATAGGGCAAGCTGTGGGGAAGAGTTACTTAAGGATTGACATACCAGTGTCAGCCCTCAATATCTGCCCCCTGCTGTGGCCCAGAAGAGTTAAGAGAGAGAGAAATTATATTACTCAGTGTCAGTTGTGCTGGAAGTTTTCCTTCCCAGCATGTTCCTGGCCTGGCTGAGGCGTGGTGAAAAAAGATCTGCCTTTGAATTCACCTGTATCAGCCCTTATTTCCATCGACTTCTTTGCTGATTTTGTTCTGCTTGAGGATTGTCTCTGGTAACGGGCAAACTTTTGTTGTGGACAAACTCATAGCAGATTTACCTTCCTGTCTTGCTGCTGTTTTGCACAGATTTCTATTTTAAAATGTGAGGTCAAGCTAATTGCTTATGTTTAAATGTCCTTTTCTTCCAGCATTTGGGGGAAAAAACCCCACCTGTACTGGAAAAAAAAATTGGATAGAAATTAGGGATATTTTGTTTAGGAAATGTAAAAGCAAAACAAACAGACTTTCAGGCTGCCATCACTATCCCTCACTGTACTGCAATGTCCTGCTGTATTTGCTGCTAGTTCCCATTGCTGGGAATATTGGCAAATGTGCTGCTTGTTCAAACATCGCCCTCTAAAAGCAGATTCCTGAACTAGCAGGCTGGAGGCCTGATGTAGCTGGGCTGAAACAACCCCAGGTAATTGCTCCTTCATGCGTCTAGTAGATGGAGATAGGAGAGGGGGAGGCACCGAGGACACGCACGGTGAGTTTCTATGGATGCTTTTTGAGATGGTATAGCATGGAGGGAGAGCAGCGCCCTGGTTCATGGCTGTCTTCCTGGGCAGCAGAAGGTCACACAGATAATCCCATGAACGAGGCAAATAGCTGCCTGTAGGCTTTAGGGATGGGCTGCTGATCCCCAGGGTGGTGCAGCAGCACACTGCGAAAGGACAAGATCCAGCTGTTCCCCAGTGCCAGCTCTAACCCCAATTTGTCTTTTCAGCTGTTTTTTTTAGGTGACTTGCAGGCGGGCCCAACACAGATTGCCAGTTTCCCTCCCAAGGAAGAGCATATTTGCAGAGACAGGCTTGAATCTCAGCTTGTTTCTCCTTCTCTCTCCTTGTGGCACAGCCTGGGGGATCTGAGCAGAGAAACTTTGATCAGTAGTAAACTAGCAGAGAAAAGGCATTTCAGGGAGATGGAAACTATTTGTGGGTTGAATTTAGCAAGTGGTCTTGTCTGCGAAAATAGTTTCCACAAGTGCTGAAACACTTCCTTTCGGACAGAGCTTTAAGCAGGTTTCCTATGTCACGCCATGCAAAATCAGAGTGTGTAGTGATTAACCGTAGACAGATGATGGGAGGGATGATGAGTTTCACTACAACTCAAACACCTCTTTTTTTGCCCCGGAGTGAAGTTTAAAATGGTTCTAAGCACTTAACAGGTTAAGATATTTTTAATGTCAGGTGTGCCTTTGCAGACTGATCCACAGCGAGTGAGTTCCTCCTTGTGAAGTATTTTGCTTTTGGCCATCTGCCACACCACCAGACTGTGAGAATGAAGGACTTGAGAAGATGAACTGAAGTTCCTCTCCCCACTCTGTAGTTCCAGTTTCACAATTTGTTAATCCCATGACAAACAGAGAGTAGCTCAGAGCTCAGTATGTAAAGACTTCTTTGATTTTGCCAGTTTTGTACATTAGATATATAAGTTCCGTGACCATATGGCACTCTCTTATTCATTCAGTTCCTGAGCTTTGTCTGTTTGCTCAGGTAGTCTCCTCAGCTGTTTACCTTACTCAGACTCTATTTTCTTTAATATACAGGCTGCATTTAAAAAGCTAAAACAACTTTTCAACTCCTTATTAAGAATATATTTTTGAGCTATACATTTATAGCTTATGTTTTTCTAGTGCAAAGACACATCCATCACAAGGTGGGAGGGTGTCATCAGTAAGAGTAAAACTAATTTCTAATCTATGGGTTGGCAAAGTTGTAGTGTAGCTGTATGCCACAACCAAGTCTACAACATAGGTGTCCTAGAAAGCATTACTGTAATTTGCCATCCCACATAGTACCAACAGCTGCAATATTTTATTTTGGGCATTGGCTACTGGAAGAAAAAGTGCATTCACTTCTTGGGAGCTGCTAATTCTCTTGTGTTTGCAGGATTTAAGTGGCTCTGCCGAGCAAAGAGGGGAGGGAGGGGGGCAGGGAGCAGTGACCCCTCTGTGCTGTTCCTGTGGTTAGCTCCATGGCAGTCTCCTGCCCAGGAGCAGAGGGAGGCTGAGCTGGCTGAAGGGGAAAGTGCTGCTAACATGAGTCTCTCCCACATTCAGGGCTGCAGCAGATGGGGCCATGCAAGGCTCCCCTGGACGTGGATGTGATCTCTATACTTACCTCTGTTTGACTTGGCATTCAGCATTCCCCCGGTAGATCAAATACTGCTGCTCAGGCAGTTATTGTGTCTTCCTAAAGGTAAAGCTGGGCAGGTATCTAGTTGTGCTGCTCACACTTTGAGCCTGACTGGCCAGCCAGTTTTCCACCCGTCTTGTGCACCAAGGTGGTATCTCGGTTGGATGGATGCACCTACTCAGGGGGCAGGAGGTGTACAACTTCATGTATAGAAACAGGGAGAAGCAGCATTGTCATGCTGCAGCTGCCAAGCTAGATTTCAGGTACCAGGAACACCGCTGCATCCTGCTGCATGTTGCTTCTCTAAATTTAGCCCTGTCAATACTTCCTGGGTTAGCTCTGGTCTGTGTCTGTAGGCTGGGAGTGAGAGAAGAGCTGGGGGAGAGGATGGGATGCCATGGGTCATAGCTCACACTTCTTTTCAGTGCCTAGCTGTCAGAGCCAAGGACAACTTCTCTCCTTACGTGGAAGAGAGAAGAAACCATGCCCACAATTAGAAAGATGTGTAGCTTGTTGGCTGTGGCAGGGTGAATGAACTCTCCCATTCCTGACAAGAAGGGGTACAACAAAATCAGTGCTTCAGTAGAGGAAATTAAGTATTTCACCCTTACACTTTTCCTGTCTTTCAGCACATTGCAGATAACAAAAAGGTTATAAATAAAGCTAGCCTGCTAAGCAAGCAGCTTAGGCTGGTGTTAGGAAGAAGAGATCAAATAATTTCTATTCACAACAGAAAACAATCTTCAGCTCCCCTAGATCATGAGCTTCTGTGGGGACAGCATCACCATATCACTATACATTTCTCTGACTGGTAATCAGGATGCAGGCTTGTAGATGTGAGGATGCGAGCCTGGGAAATCCACTGTTCTGTGGTGGAAGGACAAGAATACAGTGATAAGGAATAGAAGGAATTTCCTTTTTCGTTTTTCAGTGTATTTCATAGGCATGTGAAATAGACCAACACCTATCCAAAATGTCCCTACTTTCTCATTAGAGTGAAAAATGACATTTATCAGCATGGCTGAGTATTAGGAAAGTCTATTAATGGAAACAGCAGGCAACTGTAAGGAGATGATATTTAGTAATAAGCACATGAAGCTTTTCTTCCATTAAAATGCTGCTTCAGGCAAGAATGTGTTGCTTGATTAGTTTTTTGGAGAGCAGATTTTCATTCATAATGAGAACACACATCTCAGCCACTGATATTAATGTGAACATGCTCTAAAATGAAAACAGAAAGAAGCCAAATCCAGGAAGTTGTCAGGGCAGTGTAAAACAGATCTTGACAAGACGGGCTGTCTAGTCTCACAATAGTGTTTAGGTACCATGGGAGGCACGTGCTGTGCGAGAGTCACTGATATCAGCAGAGTAGTCATTCACATAGCAGTCAAATTGGATCATCCAGTGGTCTTGGTGCTCCTCTCCAGTGTTTCTCTATTGTCCTTGGCTTTTAGGATGTTGTGGACAGAATTGCATGTTGCAACTTTCTGGGGACTGGATGCCTGATTCTCATCTGTTGGCTAAAGAGGTGAGTGATTTTTCCAGAGCTTACTTAAAACGGGGGCTCCTTACTGCAGTACCAAGTGTTAGCCTTTGTTCTGCAGATTGCAAGTACCTCTCTTGGTCAAGTGAAAGGTGAAATACGAAAGTAAAACAGAGCCTTCCTTCAAACAGTCACTTTGACTGGAAAAGGCCAACTTCAATTTATTTTCCCTTCTTGTGATCATCTATGTTGCAGTATGTAAGACAGAGCCAGTGAGTCCTGCTGTTCAGCATTGTCAGTCCTCTGCTCAGTACAAAGCATGGTGATTTGCACCTAGGCGCATGCACCATGCAGAGAGGAGAGCAGGTTAATGCTGCTCTGTTTGCATGTTGCCTTGGCCATATGAATGCATCAGCAGTGAGATAAATAACACAACAGAAACTGGCAATGAAGTGAAATTGCAGAGTGTCTTCTAGAGAGAGGATTGTATGAAGGACTTGCTCTTCCCTTGTGAGTATGAGGTTGGCAGGAGAGTTAGAGAGGATGAAGGTTTAACACAGACAGCAAGGAGTAAAGGTAGTTTCCAGCAATGAAGGATGAAAACCCTCTGCCTCATGAGCACTACAGAGGCTGAAGGGGCACCTTTTGCAACTGATGGGTGAGCTTGTATCCTTCCCAGTCTTCACTTTGGTTCCTCCTCTCTCTCCTCAGTAAGTTCAGCCCTGAACAGCCAAGCAAGCCCTTCCCAGGCCCACACTGAAACTAAAACCTTTGAGTGCAGGAGCTTTGAGGCACAGGATTGAAGCTAAGATCAGCAGGATGGGGTTGCCTGAGAAGTGGGTACCCAAATAAGAACAGCCAGCATGTCTGTGTGAACTAGCAGAGCCTCCAGCCCCTCTGCCTTACAAGGAAATACGTGCTTGCTAATTAGAGGTACCAACTTTTACATGGCTCTGCTCTCCTCCTGGAATCTGTTATTGGGAGTGCTCCCTTGAGATCTGAGCTCAGAGCTCTGAGTGTTTGCATGGAGGACCATGCAAACTCTGATCACCTCCCAGCCTGGCTGAGAAAGAAAAAAGACACGCAACCTCCCTGCCCTGCTCCCCAGCTAACAATGTGACTGTGGCCAGGCTGACAAAACATAGTAGTTGAATAGTTTTTCCTTTAAAAACTTCCAGATTTTTTTTCCTCTTACAGGAAAAAAAGGAAACCATATGATTTTTTGGATCAGATAAATTGGAAATAGTTAAAATTGTTACAAAAAAAGTCAAAATCACCTCTTGGACTTAAAAATAAATCTATTAATTACTGTTCTTTTCCCCTGTTTGCATACTTCACTACTTCTGCGTTTCTTTCTGACATGGGAATTTCTATTATGATTGCAGCCTTGCCAGGAAACCTAAAAGCAGGAAATACTGCTGGATAACTTGTTCACAGGAGTTTTGTAGGCAAAGAGGTAAACCTACATAAATATCTTAAGTCTCAGACACATCTTGGAGCTGAATTAAGCTGCAATCACTCTGCCCAGCTTTGCTCATTCAGTCCTTTCCTGTGTTTAGTGTGGTTGACAAAGTCCCACAAATTTCATGCAAGCTGCAGGATAACTGAAGTTTCTGCTGTTCATGTTTGCCATTTCTCCCAAAGTGCTGGAGGTACTAGCTCCTGTGCTTGATGTTTTCTCCTTGCTGTAACACGAGCTGCTTGACAGATTAATAGTGTGTATTTTTTTATCTGTCAGTTTTTATAGTGTGCTGTGAACCCTGGGAGTATTTTTATTGCCTATCATTTTCTCCAGAAAATGAGTGATTGTTTGTACTTTTTTTTTTCCTACCATGAGAGTTCAGGCTGGTATTGACACTTTCTGGGACAATCTCTACATGTAAGCACCTTTCACAGTAATATTGGCTTGCTCAACTACAATTCTGCGACTTTCAGTTCACAGGCAGAACTGTGCTACCAAGCTGAGGAGAGAAAAGCAGTGCAGTCCCTCATCTGTTTTCCAGACTGGAATTTTCACCCAGGTTTACAAATCCAGCTTCAAGTCTGTCTTGCCCTCCAATATACTGTGACGTGTCTGTGCATCACCCAAAATCACATGCATGTGTCTGCATGAGAAAATGAACTAATTATGTAGGAGGTCTGGAAGTGTTTAAACACACAAGGTTGTTATCTCAAAAGGCAGGAGTCACAGGGAGCTTCCTCTGAGCTTTCCCTGTGAACCACCTATCTCCAGTTTAAAGTTTTGTGGCAGCTCATGATCTCCAAGGCTTTGTGGCAGGGGCTCCTGGACTTCATCAGGTAAAAATATGTTCTGCTGGAAGGGAAAGAGGAGATATGTGGCATAAGCAGAACCAGGTTTGGAAGAGGATTCAATGCTCCAGAGGAACATTAGCTGTTTTCCTAATTTGCTTAGAGGATCTTTGGCTCCTTAATGATTGTCAGCGTTTCATCAGTCCCCACCATCTTGTGTGTTTTACATCCCATTCCTTCCATTTCCAGCTCCACAAGACCAGGAACAGGCTTGCAGCACATTTTAGTCTGAGACATGGGTGGTAGCTGTATCTAGGAGAATGAGGCTCTGGCTTGTGCAGGAGGGGAGACTCTTCAACCTAGTTCTTGCTTGTTTAGGCTCTTCTGGGCTGGATAGGCACCCAGATCTGGGGATAGAAGGGGATGGAACAAAGACAAGGAGAAATACTTGCTTCCAAAGACCACCTGTTGCATTTATTACAGAACTGAAAATTGGTGAGGAGCATTTTGTGAAATTGCAGGGACATATCAAGGTGCTATGCTGATTTAGTGTCTTAGAGAACAACGATCTGTGCAAGAATTGCACAGGAGTGGTTCAGTTTAGAAAAGAGAAGACTGAAGAGGCATATGGTACAAGCCTTACATTCATAAAAAAGCTGCTCTTTCTCCATGGAAGGGCCATTAATTGTTCTTTGTGTCTTCTTGGATAGGACAAGATATCAGGAACGTCGTGTTTTATAAGGAGAGCTAGGACTGCCTCACGGGGATGGAGTGGTGGACCTACTTTGGCACTGGACTAGCCAAAGACACTGCAGGACAATTTTGGTTTCACAAAGAAAAAATGTGCTGAAAGCTCTTCAGCATCCCATGGCTTTTGTGTTCAAGATCTGGCAAGTTTTCAAATCAAATTTGAAAAACTTTGTAGGAAAAAAAAAAGTGAAGATAGACTATGTACCTCAGGTGTTGTTCATGTGGCTGTGCTCACCAGCTACTATGTTTTGTGGGACTGCAAAGGCACCTGGAGTTTGAAGGAGGGCAGTTTCTTTTCTAAGGCCTGGGAAAAAGTGGGATGTATGAGAGTGGCTGCTGAATGTGCTCTTCAAGGGATCAGTTACTGAAACCAGATAGTTGCTGAAGGCATTCTTTTCATGTTGTTAGAAACACCCAAGGTCAACTCAAAACCTGAATCCTGTATGTTATGTGTGGCCAGGGTCAAGACAAGGCAGGTGGGACAGATCTGCTCCAAGAGCCACCATCAAGGGCTCCTGGAGCAGGGTCTCTTGGAGGAACGAGGTGCACACACAGAGCCCGCATATTGAGGTCCAAGGACATCTCAGCCCGTGTGGGGGCTTACACTGACTTCAGTGGTCACAAAATCAAATGCAAGGAAAAGAAAAACAAGTGACCAAGAGAAAAGCATGACATGGAGGAGGGAACAAAGAGAGGGAACTGAAGACATGAGAAAACCCAGAAATTCAAGTAAGCTGAATACTGAGATACTAGTTTTGGCCTGGAGTGTTGAAGGTTGTCCACTGCTTGATTCTTAGAGATTTTTTTCTCCCTACTCCCATCTCAGTCTTTAATAGTTATTTGTGCTGTTAAGATGTCTATTGTACAAGGAGCTGATTCAGAGGTCAGACCTGCAGTGTTCCTAGGGTCCTGAACTTTGGGACAGAAATACACACATCAAATTTAATTCTTCTAGTCAAACTGACACTCTCCAGACCACTAGGCTTAAAATATGGGCTTATGGTTTTCTTATGATTGGAAAATGTCTTCATTCTCATTCCTCCCTCCTTCCAAAAAATACATCATATATTTAAGTATCTGTATCTACAGAAGTCCCTCTCTAGATAGACACTATGTCATATATTTAACTACACGTTCAAATAACACCCAGATATTCAAGCTTAACCCATCAACGTGAATATACCAGAAAAGGGAAATGCCAAGATAAAGAGACCATATTTCATATTTCTAGACATATTTCTAGGCTAAAAGCAATGCCACAATGTTGGTATTTTAACAGAAACACAAAGTTGTATCCAGTCGTTTCTACTCATGGAAACCCTCTCTCAGGGTTTGAGAAAAGTTTTCATCTCAACAGAAAAAAATGGGCTATCGCTTCTATAGTGTGGCACAAAATCTGGGAAATCCATCCTCTGCATTCCTTGTGCTGCTTTCAACCTGCCAGTCAGATCTCTGGAAAAAGGTACACCTCTGCTTCTCCATTTTTTTGCTGAGGGATGTGAGAAGAACAGCAGTACAGGACACAGCAACCTGAGTCAAGGAATTAGCACAGCAACAACTTCAGGCATTTGGGGAATAATCAGCCCATTTGGAAAAAAAAATTACATAAACGTGTGCTGGATAACAACACTGGGAAATAAATTACAGAGAAAAGAGAAGCTGATATCATTGTTGTAAACAAAGCCAAGTATACAATTAGAGCTACTCAAGGCTCTTATTATGAGAAGGCCAGTGAATCCAACAAAATCCTTCTTCAGCTCTTTTTAAAAACAAACCTAAAAAATTCTGTGCTAGAGAAGCAAACTCCACAGAGGAGCTATGTTTTATCTCCAATGAAATTTAGTAAGGGAGTAGAGAGCAAGATTTTTTTTTTTTTTTTTTGGAGAGCTTTTGTCGGGACAAATAACTGGACATCAAATATTAACATGAAACCTAAGAATAAGGAATAGTAAGGATGAAACAGTGATTCTTTGAAAATGAAGCCTGCAATTTTCTTTTTTCAGGCTATCTGATCAGCTTTGCTCTTCCCCTGTGGCTAAACCATTGTTCTTCAGTATTGTGTGCCCCAACAGCACTGAAGCACTCAGAGTGTATGAAAAGCACCTTTATAATTCTGCAGCTGGAGAAATAGCAATGTGTCTGCCACAGAAACCCCACTGGTGGGTCCCCTTCATGCACGTGAGGCAAGAGCACAACAAATTCTTGGAATAAAAGCAACAGACATCCTGGACTGTAATATGACTGGTTTATAAGTAGATGAGGTTACCTGGGTGGTTTTGCAGAGGAAAACAATGCAGTGAGACCCAGCGGCATGTACAATTTAGGGTGTAGGGAGATGGGAATACATGTCGTATGGGGTGCTTGAGCCTGGTATTTGCAACGCCTGACTCCAAGCAGGACAGACATATCATCTCCCATTAGGAAGCATTATCCTAAATAGGGCCAACTGCATCAAATTTGTAGGTCAGGAGAGATGGGCTAATGCTGGCAGCACTGCCAGTGAGCCTGCTGTGCAACCTGGCGATGGGTGAGGTGCTGTGGTGCCCATGCTGTGGTGAGAGAGTGCACACCTTTTACCATTTCAGCACAAGGGGTGAGAGCCTGGGGAGCAACAAGATGCACTGCAACACTGTTCCAAACACGTGGTTGGTCCCAACTATATTGCAGGATGCCGGAAAATCCCCAAGGACTGAAGCTTCTTTGCCATCAGTCCCACTGTCCAGGGGTGAAACCCATCGGGTCACTGCCTAGGGTGTGGAGCACGTTATGGGATGCAAGGGAAGAGGGTTTTGGAAGTGCACAGGACTTATTAGGGGATGCTTTGCGGGGGGGAACCAAAGGGAGGTAAAGGGGGGAGGGGGTGTTTAAGTGATTTGGGGAGGAACAACAATGGGAAAATAGAGGGGTACGGGGATAAAAGGGCCAGTCACATGTAAACAGTTTGCTGGTCAGTACACTCATCCGGCTGTGCTCTGCACCCAGGCAGTGCAGTCTGTCCTATCTTCTTATTAAATTGTTTTCTAACGCTTTCCTGGGTGAGGGACTCTGTTTTCTGTGTGCACTTGTGTGTACAGGGGTGTGAGTGCAGCAGCTGGAGTTGTCCACGGGTCAGAGCGTGACTGGAGCAAGTGCGGGTGTGCAAGTGCACTAGCCAAGATCAGGCTGAACCAGCCAGCGAGCAGGTGACATGGCCTGGGAGCAAGGGGGTGAGGGGGGTCTCTGAGGGCCAGCTCTGGGTGCGAGAGCACCTGTGTGTCTCTAGGGGTGTGAGAGACTGAAAGAGTTAATTTCTCAAACGTTGTGGTGGGACAGGTTGGACAGAGACAAGTTAAAGTCCCCACAGCAACAAATTGGGGTCTGCATAGCCCCACAGGTGACAAGCCGACTGGCCCAGCGCAGTTCCGCCCCCTGCTGTGCCCAGCAACTCGGCCTGTGTGGCCGGAGGTCATGCGGAGTTCATTTGGGGAGGGGGCTCACGGCCACCCGAAAGACCTCTCACGACCACCCACACACATTGGCGCCTGCGCAGAAGATGAAGAACATTCTGGAACAAGTCTTCAAGGGGGCAAGACCAGCGGCAGGGACCAGCCTATAAAGACACAACTCCGAGGAGCCACGGGCACGCCCCCACCACTGGAGGACCGCACGCTGCTGCCACTCCGGCCCTGTCGCTCCCACCCAGGGCCGGCGCTGCTGGCGCAGTGCCCCGAGATCAGCGCGCCCAACACCGCAGCACTGCCACATGCGCGCTCGCCAGCGGCGGTTTGCCACATTTACCATCGACATTGTGGAATCCAAGGTTGGTGATACCTCTCTCTCCTTTTCTCCCTTTTCCTGTCTCTTAAAAGTATTTCAGTTAGAATCCACGTTGCCTATTGCGCTTCCCTGGTTCAGGTTGTTTTTTGCCATCAATAAAGTGTTTAATCAATCGTTTGGTGGTGTTTCACCTTAATTTAGCCCAAGGGAATCACAGAACCGCCAGCGATCCTCCCTGGACAGTCCAGTTTGGATCGTGACAAGGGGAAAGAGCACAGTGCGGTTGACTGTGGGACCAAGGGTGTCCTGGTCAGCTGCATGTGTCTGATGGTCTGTACCAGTAGCTGGAACAGGGCTGCAGCCTCGGGGGCTCGTATGGCCCGGATGCCAGCAACTGGGGAGACTGGGATCTAGGGACAGCTACTGGGCAGACTGGGTGTCTAAGCCCAGATAGTGGAGGGATCCACCTTGTATATATGTGCATATATATTCTTACTAGGGTACCTTTATTCTGCTCAGCTAGAGAAGGCATTGAGATGAGGCTGTTGGTGCTGTTTGTGTTGATGTGAATTTCCGTCTGTGATCTGTGTGGCTGGCCATGTAGATACATATATATGCGGTATATAAATGTGCTCTGTGTGCATGCGCCTACTGGGAAAACATTTTTAGCCTGTCTAAAAAACCCCAGATATTTAAGGAAAAGAAAACTTACTACAGTTAGTGCTGGTTGAGAAATTTTGGATGGTGTGTTTACTGCCTGCAAGTCTGTAGTTCATCAAAACTGAAATTTGGTGTGAACATGTTCTAGTGGTTCTTTCTCAAGGATGAATATGCCCTGCACATCACAGGCCAGCTAAGACTTCGTTGAAGTTTTCAGCTTCCTGCCAGACTTTGCTGTCACCTGCACTGTCATGTTACAATTCTGCCACTGGCAACACAGAGCTGCTGCTTTCCTGGAGGCCTCAGAGAAAATATAACAGATGTTTTGCCTTCTCCAGTGTCAGCACACTGTCCTGATGACCAGAAAGATCCCTAAAGCCAGCTTTTCTTAAGCCTTGCCACTCCTGAGTGCAGTAGAGCTGAAAAAGGGGGAAGAAAAAAGCCCAAGGAGGATAGTAGAGAAGAGAAAGAGTGAAAAAAAACCCCAAACAGATTCCCTGGTCTCCTCTGGCAGAGAGCAGACATCTGGATAAATGGATAGGGTCATCCTTTATCTATTGTGTGCTTCGCTTGTAGGTTGTCTCTGGCATAGGATTTACCATTAAGTATCTGCTGCCTGCCCTTGAAGGGAACTCTATTTCAAAAGGTACAAAAACCATCCTGCTGAGGTAATCTTCTAGGCTATTCAGTTCAGCCAGCTGTCTTACTGAACTGTATTTCTTAGGACCTTTTGATATGGGATTGTATTAATTGTGAGCCACTGTGTGGTATATGCAGCTGCCTGAATTGGATATCTCTTGAGGAGGAAAATGATGAGCTGCTGTTGGGAAAGATGTTTTTTTGGAGTCCACAGCACCATGTTTCCTCTTCACTGTCTCTACACAAGTACTGTCCCAGCAGCTCTGAGGGCTGTTGGGCCTTAAAAGCATTGTGAGCTCTTGGGAAACTGAATGAGAAAACACCTCTGGAAAGCTCTTGAGGACATAAATTCTAAGCCTTTGTCTGGTGTCGTGGTTTAGCCCCAGTCAGCAAACAAGCACCACACAGCTGCTTGCTTGCCCTTCCCCCCCGGTGGGATGGGGGAGAGAATCAGAAGGGCAAGAGTAACAAAAGTTGCGGGTTGAGATAAGAACAGTTTAATAATTGAAAGAAGATAATAATAATAGTAATAAAAATTGCAATGAAAAGGAGAACAAGAGAGACAAACAAAACCCAGGGAAAAGAAAACAAGTGATGCAACCGCTCACCACCCGCTGACCCATGCCCAGCCAGTCCCTGAGCAGCAATCACTGTCCCCCGACCAACTCCCCCCAGTTTATATACTGAACATGACATCATATGGTATGGAATAGCCCTTTGGTCAGTTTGGATCAACTGTCTTGGCTGTGCCCCCTCCCAGCTTCTTGTGCACCTGGCAGAGCATGGGAAGCTGAAAAAGTCCTTGACCAGTGTAAGCACTACTTAGCAACAACTAAAACATCAGTGTGTTATCAGCATTCTTCTACTAAATCCAAAACACAGCACTATGCCAGCTACTAGGAAGAAAATTAACTCTAACCCAGCCAAAACCAGGACATCTGGGCAGCAGGTTGAATGTCACTTTGGTACGTTACTATTACTTCTTTCACACATCTGGAAGAAAAAACACGGCAATTTAACCTTGGTTTTGCTGTGTGTCCCATGGCTGAAGAAGGAAGGCACTTGTCTAATCTGCAACCTGTGCAGAGGAAGCTCTGCTATACTGATAAAGAAAAGAAATGTCATCTCTTCAGAGGTGGCTGAACAGCCCCATAACACTATCACAGGTGCCACATAAATGCTACAACACAACATATGGCTTTAAGTTGACCTTACCGATGTTTAACTTGGTCTCTTCCACCTTGTTACTTTGGTTTGATTAATTTATGGGTAAGGTTTTTCATTTTCATAAAGTTTCACTTGCAGAGATTTTCAGTAACAGGGTAAAACTGCCTTCTCTGTATAGCCTATGCATCCGCCAGGAGAGTCTGACACCATTTACTGGCCTGAAGTCCGTGAAAATCTGGCTTATGCTTAACTTTCTCCTTGCACACTGAGCATTTCCTCCTAAACTTCCTCCCGGACCTCCCACTCTCCCTTGCTTGCAGTCATCTGTGAAGGACTCCTGAATAATTCAAAAGTACAAAGCTACTGTCAGTACCCTTAGCTCAGTGCTGTCCGAAGAAGAGCCACACAGTGCCAGAGGCTCCACCACATCCTCACCTGTCTCTTCTGGGACTCATGAAACTCCTGGACCATTTCTTTCTCCATAAAAAGACCTCCAGCTTCTATTAATTGTAGCTATGTTCTGTATCAAGCAAGCAGTTAACTCCCAATAATCTCAGGCAGCAGACGCTTTCCCACACTTGCCAAGCTGATGCCAGAGCTTGTAGTCAGCAGAGCAGCCCTGTGTATTGACATTAAGTATACATCCGTGCCCATCGTAGATACATGTGCATATGCATGCCCTGCTGACGAGCATGTTTCCCTCTAAAACTCAGTTTCCTCATTAAAAAAATTCTCAGAGGACACCTCCTTCTTATAAAGCATTGCAAACTACCTGTGGGTACCATTAACTTACCAATGGAAGTTGCATACAAGACTTCTGGGTGTGTTTTCATGCCAGCCTTGCACAGTCACTACGGCAAGGTGAAGGTTGAACAGAGAAGCACAACTAGTCTGCTATCTGGTGCTCTGCACCACATCGTCTTTCCAAAACATTTCCAGAAAAATGCCCTTTACGGACAACCAAAAAGGCTGACTCCAGCTTCCCCAGTGCATGTCTTCCCTTGAGCATGGGCAGATTTCAACATGATGGTGCTAGAAGCTAAGCTTCTAATAGTATTTTTACATACATGCCCAGTGCTGTGCAGTGAAGTTGTGGATGGCTGCAGGAGTCCCCTGGGAAATATGCCTTCACTGTGAAACATCCCATGGGGAAAACCAATCCCAGCCCGCTGTGTTGAGCACAAGGGGCTTCTTCCAGTACAGCCCGTCACGTGAACCCTGCCTGGAGTCTTGTATTGCTACTGGTCCTTGCTCACTTATCTTGGAGAACAGCAGTTGATAACAGCATGCACACACACACATATAGACATATATTTACACATACATTCACACGCAGAGCACAAAACGGAACCGGGGAATGATGCTACTTTATGCGTCTCCCTAAATCATTTACAAGCTCTTTAAAATGGGGAGATTACTGCTCCAGTATACAGCATCACCTTCAGCAGGTTTGCCTGGCACTACTACAGAAATAATGTAGCGGTTGTTAGTTATCAGCAAAGGGAGAGATTTATACATTAAAAAAATTCTTTAAGAGAGATCTGTATCTACCAAATCTTATCCTTCCTGTTAGAATGACAAAATGCTTTGCAGGACAGGAAGGCAAATTCCCACATACACCTCTCCTGAATCCACAAGCTGAATTTTGATCTTTGATTTGTTGGAGATCCCTGAAAAACATGGATTTTACTGTGCTACAACTCAGACTTCCGGCTTCTCTTCTGGCTTTTCTTTCTGCCCTGAAATTCAGAGTGTCTGGCTAATGAGCTTAAGCATGGCTGTCAGGACAGTAGCTGTAGGGCAAAAGAGAGAAAAAGCTCTGGTTTGCTTCTGGAACAGACTTTTCTGTCTATGGTAAGAAAAAAAGATGCTTTGGTTTATAGCAAATGATCCTTTCCAAATGAATTTGGCTGGGCATGCAATGGCATCTTCCTGTCACTGCAAAATAAATTCTCCCTGAAAAAATCCCTTTTGATAAACAACTCTCAAAGTGACTTTGTCAGGTCAGAATTTAAACAAGAAATCTCCTGTCTACAGCAGGCCAAAGTCAGGGAAAAATAGTGATGGATTCTCTCAGCTATATACAGCTGTTTTTTTTCATCCTGGATCCGCTTTCTTCACAGCACGGTATGCTCCCAAAACCAGATGCTCTGAGCACGCTTCACGGGCAGATGCTGCTGCTGCTCTGGTTAACTAAGCAGGAGGGAAAGAAAAGCTGTGTTGTGAGTGAATCATTAGAGCTGGGTCTCTGTGCTAGCTAACCAGAGCCCCTGGAAGAGCCATCTCCTTGGAGTCAGAGCAGATACCCTTTCCAAAGATACACTTCAGTTTCACTACACTGGGCCACAGCTTGTCTGCTCCATTGGGAGAGGATGTCCCCTCTGCGTTAAGCAGGCTGGGTGAAATGCCATACTCTGTTTGATACAGGATGACAGGGCTTTGCAAGCCAAGGCAGGACCTTTGGGCCATCAGCTGAGGAGTCCCAGGTCTGGAAACAGGGCAAGCACCTCCCTGAGGACCAAGAGCTGCTCAGGCTAGTGCAGAGAAACATGAATTTTCTCTGTGCCCAGGGGTGACGCAGCCTGGCCAAGCAGGGATAACATTTGTCTACCCGTAGTGTATAATGGGGCACAGACATGGACAATGTCTGTGAAGCCCAAATGGGCAGGCAAGCTTAAACCTACCTGACACCCCATTAGGGATTTTTCTTTCAGCATCTTGGTATCTTTTTAAATCTGGTATTCCACAGCCCTTGGATGTGCAGGTGTTGCTCCTGAGTGGCTGGTGCAGAATGTGGGCCAAGCCAGGCCCCTGGACACTGTTGACATCCTTGCTACCATTCCTTGTCTCACAGGCTGGTGAGGGCTTCCTAAGCTGTGACCTCCCAGCACGCATCCCTGATCTGTTAAATGCCATTACAACTTCATTCTCAGCCCACTGAGCCTATCAAAGAATAGAAATACACCTTTCCAGAATTTCTACCCTTGGAATTCGCAGAAATTTTTTTTCTTCTTGGATAGTCTGTGCAAGTTCAGCAGAGTCAGGACACTCCTGTCCCAGCCTTAGAGTCGTGAGGACAGCCTATTTGTCTACTCCTGTGACTTCTAGAGGCAGAGGATAACAACATGATCAAGGTGTT
This sequence comes from Balaeniceps rex, assembly GCA_013401315.1. NCBI lineage: Eukaryota > Metazoa > Chordata > Aves > Pelecaniformes > Balaenicipitidae > Balaeniceps > Balaeniceps rex. The sequence continues at coordinate 23,422 of VYZW01025368.1, forward strand.
TCTGTCCTAGAGCCAGGGGATCCTTTCCAGAGCCCCAATCTGTGGATAAGTGAAGTGGTCTCAGCTTTGAATTTGAACCTGTTGAAAGCTCACCTGTCTCAAAACTCCTCCACTGTCTTGGTCCCACAGAGGTCAGACTGTTGACTAGATCAAATGTTCAACATAACCCTAACCCCCTAATCAAGCTATTCTTTCCCCCCATTTTCCTGTAATCTCCTGAATGTATTGTTTGCTACCAACTCACCTATAATATATGATCCATTTCCCTTTAGAATGAAGGCCTGTTCATGTTCTGCAGCATTGCTGAAGGGTTTTCCAAAGCAGGTGGTACTGCTGCCATCTTCTTTTTCCAGGCTACACATCTATAGCGGCCCTTCGCAAACTCTTGCTTCATCCTGTAATCTGTTTAAGCCTTTTCCAAGTGATGGGTATTGTCCTAGTGTTTTTGCAGCCAATGAAACCTTGGGGTGGCAGCTGTGCACACTTAGGTACCCTTACGCAGAGCTCTGCCAGTCTTATTTGGCCCAGATCTCTTTGTTTCCAGTATTTGCCCTTTCAATCCCATCCATCAATTTAAAAGCTTCATTTGGCTGTGCAAGTCTTCCTCTGCTTGGCAAATTAAAACTGTTTTGTCAAAGATTATTTATGGGTCTTGTAGTTCTTGGTCTTTCTCTCTCAATCCCCTTTGTTCCATCCCAATCAACATTACCCGTCTTGTTGCATTTTTATGTGTGCTGTTGCTATCCCTCTCTGCCCAAGTGTTGAAGAATGTGATGAAGTGTTTCCAAACCGATTTCAGAAATGAAGTTCAATTGTCATCTTTTTGACTAACAGTCAGTGGCTGTTAGTCCTGACTACTCATGAAGAGCAACTGAGTCAACCATGAGAAGCAAATTTCAGGGAGAGGGACAGGAGAAAGAAAGAAAGGAGGGAAGAAATGAATGAATGAAGGGGGGGAGGGAGAAAGGGAGAGAGTCTGCAATCCCACGGTGAGACAGAGAATCTGAGTCTGTGGAAGCTGGGTGAATTATTGATGAAATAATAAAACTCTTAAGGGATTTATGTGCTAATTAGTAAGGGAGTTAATTCTTATTAAATGGCAAACTCTCTGCTTATGCCACCCAGCACTGCCATAATGAAAGGAGCTCTGCTTTCTCCTGCTCCAGGCTGTGCTAAAGGCTCTCAGGGATTATCCCCAGAAGTCACACAGGGAAAAAGGTGCTTTCAGATTCCCTCTTCACCTCTTTTCTTATCTGTACATTAATCTCAGCAGACAAGAAAGGTGAAGCCAGGAAATGTGGTATGTTGCCCCGATAGGAAAAGTCCTAGCCACACGGCTACATGCAGTTCAAAAAGGCAATAGTTGAGAGACTTCAGTCTGCCTAATGAAAAATTGGTTTTAAACTCTTTCAAACTCTGGGGGCTGTAGAAGCTTACAGATGGGGGAAGCATCTTGTCATACAAGTCTGCTCAACTCACAGAGGAGAGTGCAAGAAATGAACATTTTTTGGGTTTGAGCTGGATAACTAGATATTGCAGTGACTTTCTTAGGAATGGGGAAGGTCTCCATCACTTGAAATCATGGATCAGACCTTTTCTGAAGTGACATGCTTCAATTCAGCAAGAAGTTGTCAGATTCAATCATGTAGGCTTTAGATGAAAAGGAAAAACTAATTCTTCCTGTTCTTTGATCAGACTGGAAGGTTATTGCAACCCATGCTTTTTTTTTTGTCTATGAGCTGTTGGTTAGCATGTTGAAGATATTCTAGGATGGACAAGCCTTTAGAGTCATAGGAAGAGGTTGTTGAAGAGAGTAAATCAATTTTTATAGGGAAAGGAAATACATTCTATAAGACTAGCTAACTTTCTCAGAAAAACAGATCCAGTTTGGGTGCACAAACCCTTCTTCAGAACTGAAAAGAAAAGCAGCAACTTTAAAGAGAAGCTCAGTTTGGGGATATCTGTTCTGAGGGTACAGTGTGTGACATTTTCTCTAGTGCTGAAGGTGCTTTCATCTGTCTCCAGCTTGTTTGCAGGCAAGAAGTTTCCCAAGAGCAGTTGTACAGACACAACCAAGGGTATAGTAAACTGCAAGGTGGGAAAGGAGCGTGTGAGTCAGGCCAGCCTAAAAACTGGTTCACACTGGCTTGGCCATCAAAGAAATAAATTGTAAATTAAACTGAATTCTGATCATTGCTTAGATGATTTGAGAGAAATGGTGTGCAGTGGATTGACCTTGGCTGTCTGCCAGGTGTCCACCAAGCCACTCTGTCACTCCCCCTCCTCAACAGGACGAGGGGAGAAAATAGGACAGGGATGAAAAGCTCGTGGGTCAAGATAAGGACAGGGAGATCACTTACCAATTACCATCATAGGCAAAACAGGCTCAACTTGGGGAAAATTAATTTAATTTATTGCCAATTAAGCAGAGTAAGATAATGAGAAATAAGAACAAATCTAAAAACACCTTTCCCCCGCTCCTCCCTTCTTCCCAGGCTCAACTTCACTCCTGACTTCTCTACCTTCTCCCCCTGAGCAGTGCAGGGGGACAGGGAATGGGTGTTGCAGTCAGTTCATAACACTTTGTCTCTGCCGCTCCTCCCTCCTCACTCTTTTCCCGTGCTCCAGCATGGGGTCCCCTGCTCCAGTCTGTAACCCATGGGATACAGTCCTTCACGACCTTCTTCAACGCGGGTCCTTCCAATGGGCTGCAGTTCTTCCCGAACTGCTCCAGGATGGGTCCTTTCCACGGGGTGCAGTCCTTCAGGAACAGACTGCTCCAGTGTGGGCTCTCCACAGGGTCACAGCTTCCTTCAGGGCACATCCACCTGCTCTGGCGTGGGGTCCGCCATGGGCTGCAGGTGGATATCTGCTCCACCGTGGACCTCCATGGGCTGCAGGGGGACAGCCTGCCTCACCATGGTCTTCGCCATGGGCTGCAGGGGAATCTCTGCTCTGATGCCTGGAGCACCTCCTCCCCCTCCTTCTTCACTGACCTTGGTGTCTGCAGGGCCGTTTCTCTCACATTTTCTCACTCCTCTCTCCTAGCTGCTGTTTTTTACCCTTTCTTAAATACGTTATCACAGAGGCACTACCACCATTGCTGATTGGCTCAGCTTTGGCCAGCAGCGGGTCCGTCTTGGAGCCGGCTGGAAGTGGCTGTGCCCAACATGGGGGCGGCTTCTGGCATCTTCTCACAGAAGCCACTGCTGCATCCCCCCCACTAGCAAAACCTTGCCACATAAACCCAATACATGGTGTTAGGCCGTTTTGGAGAAAGTGATACAGATGTTTGTGGAATTGAAAAAGAGACAGTTATTCACTGTTACAGACTCACAGAAATGCTGGTCATAGAGGACCTGCTTGGAGCAGGATTCTCACCAAGTGCTAGATCAGGGCAGCTGTGGTTTTGCCTATGTGAGTTTTGAAACCCTCCAAGAATGGTGATCCTGCAGCTCACCAATGACTGGGGATGTACCACCATCCTGGGAAAAAGGTTTTCCAATGCCCAGCCTGAACATCCCAAGCTGCAGCTGTGGCTGTTGCCTTTGTTACACCACCCGGACCTGCTAAGGGGAGTTTTGCTCTGTTACCTTGGTACTTGCCACCCAAGCTGTAGGCTGGGATTAGATGTCCCTTTGGCTTCTGCTTTACCAGATTAATCCAGTCCATTGCCCTCCACTGCTCCTCGTATTTCATGTATGCCAGGCCTGGATCATTTTGGTAGGGAGCAAATGGATCAGCAGTCTGTGGATTGAGGGGATTGTGGAGATGGTGTGTGTCATAAATCCAATATGACTTTTGCAAGCCTGATTTTACAAATTCAGTAACCAGCAGAAGATTTCAAATGTCTACCTCAGTACTGTGCAGTTGTTCTGTCAAGAGACAATATCCCATTGGGTCTGTGGTGACAGAAGCCCAGCGTACAGGCTATAAGAGCCAGGTACAGACAGACATGGAGCAGCCCTTCAATCCACATGTGCACCAAGAGAGTCATTGCAGTGCACTGTGGGAAATGGTGTCCCTTGCTATAAGGTTGGATATAAAAACCTGGACCTGGTGGAACTGGTTCTTCTAGATCATGGGATCACAGCAATTGGAGATGCGCAAGTGGCATCATGCTTTAGAATAAGGGCATCTGAGACTTAAATTTTACTCTTCAAGAATGAAATTATTTTGTTTTCTGACATTCTTGGTCAAGCAACTGACGAGTGCTGGTGGGCATCATGATCTCAATAATTCTGAAACGAGGGCAGCATTTTTGCTGAAGTGGTGAATCTGCCATACCTCTGATTTCTTTTTTATCCACCCTAGAGTAGCTACAAGTCAGCAGCAGTAGACAGAGCTGTTTGCCTGCATCTTCTCCCCAAGTGTTTTGCAAAGGATAACCTATGTTATTCAGCTTTGAGTTTATTTTAAGTTAGCAACAAAGCTTTTGTTTCCTGGAACAAGAATGTGTAGAAAAGGTCAACTGCTTTTGAAATCCATGGGCTCCTAATCCTTTTAACACCTCATAACCAGAGTGCACAGGAGATAGTAGGAGAATCTGGTAAAAAATTAGCAAGAAACAATAATGAAGATTTAAAAAATGGAGCTCTGGTAAGCTGCTTAGAGAAGGACATTTAAATCTTCTTTTTGAAGTTGTACATTCACAAGTTTATGCGCTATTACAAAACTAATCAGGGTTCTGCACTGTTTAATATCACCTTTTGTCATTACGCATGGCTGCATAGCCTTTGACGTGTTACATTCTGTTTTCTTTATCAAGGACTTCACGTCGTCTTTTTTAATTTTATGCAGTGCTTTTCTTTCCCTCTTGAGTATTTCAAATTTATTCCATGTTTTATTCACCCACTAGTGAACTTCTTATTTCCTTTGAGAATCCCCTGGATAAAAAAACCCTTTATTCATTTAACAGGGAGAGTCCAGATGTCTCCAGCTAAACTGATGCTGTATTTTGCACAAACCTATAAAATCAGGGCATTTAAAAGACTCTAATCCCCCCCCCCAAAGTAATTATATTAGTGTCACAACAATGTAACCAGATCTGGGTTCTTCACTCAAGTTTTAAGTTCTCACTCAGATCAGTGGGCCTGCAAAAATATTAGTGGTTAAGGCATTTGGACTGGGATTTAAGAACAGCCAAAAGGGGTTAGGTACAAAGCTCTCACTTCACTTTTATTCCATAGGGCCAGGAAAGAGCTGTAGGATAGGATTTCTCTAGAAATGAGAAATACTTGGAATATTCTCACTATCCTCACAAGTATCCCATTTCTCCTTCATGTTTTCAGTTAAAATATGTGGCTCGTGTTCTTTAAGTTGACACAGATCTCAGAGTTACAGTTACATTCTAGAACAAACAACTTGTCTCTTTCTGCTTTAAAGCTTCTCAGACTTTAATACATTTGGAAGTCAGAATTTGGAATTAGCTATATCACTCTGACACTAAGCCTAACATGTACATTAAAATACATTTATACATCAGATTTTCTATCCGCAGCATCAAAATTAACTTCCTGCTGCCCCACAGCAGGGGGGGCATTACACCCTGATTTCCCCTACTTACTTTCCATCTTTCCTTATACAAACCTTTGCCTCCATAAAGATGCCAGTGAGCAAGATAAATATGGAGCCATGAATCTTAGCTCTGGACAGTGGCCCAATTTATACATGTAGCTGTAGAGTTGGTGTTTATGTGATTATATAATCAGCAGTAAGTTAAATATACTGCTGTTTGTGTGCATACCTGCCCCTTAGCTTCAACAGTTCAAAAAACCAGAAGCTTTACAAAAGGCTCCTAAATCACTATCATCTGCCCACTTATTTTTCAAGTGCCTGCAGCCACATGCACATCCCTGTGGCATAATTAATTGCTCAGAGTAAATTCTGTTTGCAGCATCAGTCTGGATAACCTTCACTTTCTCCTTTGCGCATTCTAAAGATGGTGAATAAGAACAAATGTGTTGCTCCATCAGAGATGACGCAGCCTCCAGGTACAGTTCAGCACACCCCTTGGATTCATGACTATGTCTGTCCACAAAACCAGTAAAAGCTTGACCATCCCCATGAGTTTTGCAGCCTTTGCATGCAGGCCTTGAATATTTGAGTCTCTGCTGTTTTAGCCATCCTCCATCTACATGGAGTGCAGTGGCATAGCCCCTCTCTTCTTGCAGGGCTGTACGAACAGCTGTCCTGTGGTCCTTCTTGCATGGGGCTGTGGCATGGGAGAGGTGGCCCTGGCTTGCAGTGAAGAGCCATTTATTGGGGTTTTGGGCTCAAAAAGGCCTCATGAGAAGTCATCTCTATCAGGTACAGCCTGTCCTTGTGACTCCTTTTTACCGTACAGCACAGGGTGTGGGACATGTTTCCTGCCACATTGCCCCATGCTTGTCTCTCAGAGAAACAAGAGCTCTGGCTCCAGTGCATGGTAACACCAGTCTTACTAACACTAATATCCACGAATCTCCTTCTGTGGCCAAGAAGAGTCTCAGCTCAGCAGCTTTTTTTACACCTCTCTGCAATGCAAGAGATTTTAAGAACATGCCTTTGGCATTGCAATGTTTTGGGCAACACTGTAAGCCTGAACAGCCACTCTCTGCTGACTTGAAACCTGAAGCTGCCTGATTTTTGATTGTTGAAAATCAGGCTGAGGTGGTACTGATGAGTTGTTGCAGACAAAGGAGTCTCTGGACTGCTCCTGTGCATTTTGGAGGCAGTGCCTTAACATGCTGGGGTTTAGCATGGTTTCCTAGGATGCAAGGCACATGTGATCGTACTGCCTGTCAGTCAGTTGCACCTCAGAGCACTTGAGTCTCTTGACCAATCTTAGCCAAATTTGACAGTGGTCTCACAGATACCAAGTCCCTTGAAATTTTGTGAAATGAGATGGACAGGGATAGAGCAGTCTTTATCACGGCACCAGTGAGAAAGACTGCACTGTAAGATCAGCCCTTGTGAGACATCAGAGGAGACACACGCTTGGTCTCAGACACACTGCTAGGCAGGACAGGCATTTTCGGATGAGAAAAGCCTTTGGGGAACCATGCCATTTGTGACGTGAAACTAGGCCCTGTCTTCCCCAAATTGGCTGGCAGTGGGGTAATCCAGACCTAAAAGAGGCTACAGCTTCCCAGGGCTTGTGGCATCTCCAATAGCAAACAGTGGCAGACATCCCCTGGGAGATGTCTGTGACTCTCAGGTGTGTGATGTAAGTGGGAGCAGACAACTGGGCTCAGTTGTCCATCTGGGGACTGGTCACTTCAGGATATGCCATGATTTCTGCTTAATACAGTCACAGGAAGCTCTTCTTACATATCCCACATGTACAGAGAATATCATGTATGCAGCCTCAGAGTGGTTTTGGGCAAGCCCCACACACCGTCCCATCTGCATTGTCTCCGCCTTTTGGATTCCCACCATCCAGGCATACTCCCTCTGTATACAAAGTTGATCCTGTTTGTTATGGCTCTTCTGGTCCATGCACAGTCCAACAGCATGCCATGGATGTGGTCTTCCCCTTGTTTCTGGGCTTTATTAGGACAATGGCTTTGTTTTCTTTGGCAGGGAGAGTCCATATTAATGATCTGGTTTGAGTTTTATTTCTTCAATACAGCCAGGGGTCGACAGCATGTCTGTACCTGCTGGCAGTGTAATTAGGTGCCTGTTTTCCCTAACAATGACCTCTCTTCCTCCCCCAAGTCCTGACCAGGTAAAAAAACCAAGCCCAGGTTACCCTGGGACAGCTGCACAGCCCAGGTGCAGGTGGGAATGGTGTCAGTGGCCCACTGTGCTTGGCCCCGAGCGAGGGAGCACATCAGTGCTGAAGGAAGAGATAGTTGGGGAGAAGTGGAAGAGCTCAGTGTGAAGGAAGTGGGGAGTGAGTCAAGCTGGTGGCAACTGCTTTGGTGCAGGGTTGAGACAGCAAGGCTTTCTCTGGCTTCCCTGGTGCTGGATTTTGATCTGGAGGGAGTCACAGCGCAAGGAGTCCACCCAGAGCCACTGGGACAGGAGGTGAATACAGAGCAAAGACACTGACAATGCTGCCCCGTCTCCAGGGCACAGCATTTTGGAAATGCCCTGCTCCCCCCACCAGTGCAGCTGTGGAGTGTGTTACCCAGGTGAAGCCATGGACAGGGGTGTCCTGGGCAGCTTAGGAAAATGGCACTGATGGACCCACACGCCCCTTTGTGTGCAGATTTAGCTACCAGCCCTGCAACCGTGCAAAAGCAAAACATCTGTTACGCTGGGGTGTACAGGCCAACCGCACCAGCTGTGCTCATCTTTAGTGCACGTGCACTACCCCAGGCACATGGCTAAACAGCCAAAACATAGGGATGGAGTTCCTCTGGAATTTCTGTCAGATTTGGACAAAACCAAGGGCCTCGCTATGAAAATACTTCAGGCCTTGCTAATTGGTTGTCGTTTTCCTTCCCACTGCCTTGCGCTCAGGCAGTGACTCTGCCACAGGGAACCTGGTGTTTTCCTTCATCAGAGAGCTTTGGATATGGCACCCGTGGCAGGCCTGCAGATGTTGAGAAGGTTTTCTGTACAGCCACTTCCCAGGGAATTATGGACAACCAGACCCAACTGTTCATTCCAATGCAGCTTAGATGGAAAGATGGAAAAAAGCAGAGATCATTTTTCTTTCTTCTGTCAGCTAGGGGCTAAACCATAAACACACATTAAGCACATACCTATAATTTATCTCTCTTTATAAGCGAAATGTTCCTTGTAGAAACTAGTTTTAAAAAACAACTCTGGTTCCCAGTTTTTTTCCCCTAGATCCTTTTTTATTGTTTCTCATTACAGAATAGATGAACTAACTGCTGTTCTCACTGTTCTGGTTAATTATGTGGCTAACTTTAAAACTCGGTAATACTCATCGCCTACTGTTTTGTCTGGTGCCAGTTAACTGTTAAAATAATGATTTAGAGTGTGTTTTAGTTCTTACAGTTTACTATCTTCTGTAAAACATTCTCTCTAGAGATGAGTCCTAAACCACTCTTCTCTCCCAGTTTTGCCTTCTGCTTGTGACTGGGGGCAATGCAGCAAGGCCACGTCTCGCATGGGTTTGGAGGGCATCTTCTTAGGCATGACTTATGCAGAGTGAAAACACCTCATCAGCTGGACTCTGTAGAACTGATCAGGAGGGAGAACGTGTTTTAAAAAGATATCTTCTGGGATGATTTTTGCAAACCCCAACTGCTTTGGAAATGGAAAGATGTGGAAACACAACCTCTGTGACTCATGGATCTTCAAGTTTGGATACCTTCATTCTTTCACTCTTCTCTGCAGACGAGACTCCAGGACGAAGTGATGTGTCCTTCTGTCTGATGTGTACCTGGGAGAGCTTGTTTGCCCCAAGGGAGGAGAATGGCCACGTGAAAAAACTGTGCTGAAGTTCCCACAGAAGTTCCCATGAGCTATTCCACACTGATAGGTTTAGGTTGGGGGTGTTTTAGTAAAAAATAAAATTTTGCATAGAGCAAAGTGTTAGAAGGAAGTGACTGAAACCAAAATATCAGAGGAAATGCAGGAGTTAGGAGAAAGGGGAGTAGACCAGAGCTGATACTGCTATCTCCTCCAGCTTACCAGACCAAAAATGTCACAGGTTTGATTGACAGGTAAAATAACTGCCCTGCTGTACTTTACAGCAATTTTGAACCACTGTCACAAGCATAGTGCAAAAATACTGCTGACAAACAGGCTGGGGAGACAGTAAGGAAAGATAGAAACTGAAGAAAACTTCAACTCATCGGAGTTTCCCTGTGATGTGGGGAAACCAGCCCATATGGTCACGTGAAACTCTGCCTAAGGCCATGTCTAGGGAATTTGTTAAGGGTCTGGGTCTTTATAGCACTTAAATACCTGGTTAGCTTGAATCCACATAATGCTGAGTGTTTGCTTCATTTCTGTGCTGACTTGGAGTCAAAGATATAAAGGCCAGGGGGGAAGTCTGGGTGTCCCAGTGAATTCTGTGAACTGCACCCTGAGCTTTGTAAAAGTGATGGAAGAATGTTGTGCCTGTTGTCAGTTTGGACAAATCATTGAAAACTGTATCAAGAGACAGAGAGAGATAGTCTCTATATTTAGCCAACTAAATAATACATCATACACAACTTCATGGAGAAAATTTGAATTGTTTATATATTACAAACCTTTGTGCAATTTACCGTATTTTCTTTCAAGTCTGGTATAAGGGAGGTGCAAAAGGATACTTTATTTAAGGAAGATTTAAAAATATTTAAGAATAAGAAAGGTTTAAAAGGAATTTAAGAAAGGTTTAAAAGGAGATGTATGACGAGAACTACATGCACGAATATGTGTCCATATAAATATTTCTCTGGGTATGTACATATGGAAACACATTTGCTTTTATCTCTGCAGAGGGTGGAAAAGTGACTTGATGCCTACATATTTTCACCTGTCTGCTGCTAGTACACGTGTCAAACCCTGCAATATGGTAGCTGTTTGGTAAGTGCCACTATGATAACTTACCATATAGCCTCTCATTTTCATTTCTGAAGATTCAGGCATGCAAATGACTGGCTGTATGATCTCTAAGGGGTAAGTTATGATGTTTGAGGCTTTTTCCCCATGATATGTTAAATGAGGAGATTACTAAATCAGCTGGAACCAAAGCAAGAGAGCCCACCATTGATGCTGGTTTTATTCACAGAGGCAAATAGGTATGCAGGTCAATCTGCAGTTGTTTTTAATGCCAGCAGGAATTTTTTTGTGAGGGGAAGATGTGTTTTATTCCTATATTTAGGCACACAAAGCCATGGACTCCTTCCTGCTCACAACAAGTTGCACAACCAAGATCCTGGAAGCAATCTGATAGAAAAAGGTGCTGATTTCTTATTGGAGCAGCAGTTGGGATGAGGAAAGACAGAAGAGATAACTGGGAAACTGGATCCTCATCTGCAGGCCTAGAGAGACAGAAAAATGTGCTCCATTTGCAGTCATCCTCATTACATGCCCTTTTCTCTTGTCTGTGTGACAGCTTCCAAGCTGAAATTTTTATCCGGAAAATGATCACTGGGAAAATGTATCCAATAGAGTTAACAACAACTGGAACAGCCTATCATCTCAAACACTCTATATTCCAGTAGTAGTGTATTTCTCTGGTATATGTGTCCACCTGACACATATGCCCTCTCTTGCCAGATAGAATCAACATATCTGGTGCATATGTGTTCCTCTGAAACATGACAAAGAAATGAAGTTACTTTAGAAAAAGTCCTGTGCTGTCCCTGAATTAAAATATTGCTGAGGTACAGTGTGCACAGCCAGCAGGGACTAATGAGCTGGGCTGGGAGTTACGAGACTTCACTTGTAGTTGCTAACGTGAATAAAAGGTTGGCCAGTTCTTTTTAGCAGCTTTTCTGCCCCTCTTTCTATCTGTTTCCTTTATTTAGAGCACACCGTTTTCAGAACCACAGATGCCTGTTACCAAACCTGTACCACAGTGGGGTCCTGGAGCGATCAGATGATTGCTAAAAAGGAATAAATCATTAGAAGTATGATGTCTTTGAGGAAGTATACATTAGCTTAAACATTTCCCACTTGGAACATTGTGGCAGCTAAGCTTCCCCCTTCATTACTCGGCTAGAGTCTGGATTGATTGGCAGGTGACCTGCATCTATCACTGTGGGTGTTCGGTGAGCCATGGGAATGCAGTGTAGGTCTGCGAGGTTGTGTATGAACGGCAGAGCAGCTGAGCGTGCGCTGACACTTGCCAGATTGTTCCTCAGAAAGACGGGGGCTGGGGCTGTGAGTTGTGTTGGATGGCCCTGTGCCAGTGCTGAGGCGCCTGGGGGCTTCAGGGTTTGCTCCAGGCGAGCAGAGCAGAGGCAGAGCACAGCTCTGCTGGGCAGGCTTCAGAAGAGAAGCATCCAGGGAGGAAAAAGCTGTCAGCAGGAGGATTCTGTGGGGTTTTGCAGACTTTGAGCTGATCAACTCTGCAAGGGGGAATTTCAGTGCTTCACTTACCTCATTTCCCAAGAAACCTCTAAAAAGAGGGAAAATGAGATGGACAGAGACAGAAGAAACCAAAGATTTTGACTGGCATCTACTCCATCTGCTTCAGGCCTTGTAAAACAACTGAAGGTCCTGGCACATCTAGGCTCTTATATATCCCATAAAGCTGAGTGCATTTCATTTATGTCACAATTTGAATATGCTCGCGCGCACAATGAGCCGTGCTGTCTGCCGGTGGAGGAAATGGAATAAAAGTAGAGCTGGCCAGAATGCCATAAGGGCTGTTCCAAGACCTAGCAAAGTCTGGCTGCATTTTCAGAAGGTTATTTAATCTCCCCGCTGTTTTATATTAAAGGGATAATGGTCACAGACAAGAACCGCTGACACTTGTCAGGTAATGATCAACTGGAGTGTCTTGTCAGGTCTGGCTGTAAACCAAGATATGGCTCCCAGGAGTAGAGGCTGCCAAATGTCTCACCTGTTTCTTCTGCCGGACTCCAGTGTGCTCCAGCCATGCCTTTGATAGAGCTGCTTCCAGCTGTCAGTCAGAGTTCAGGACATTGCAGGCTGCTCTTGAAAAATGTCCATCGCTGTGCACGAGCATGGGAAAATCTTTGTGTCCCTTTTGTGCCAGTGTGGAGAAGCCACGGCTCCTCTGAATGGCTGGGGTGACCAACAGCTTTTAGATTTGGGTATGGCGCAAAGACTGTTTACTTCACTATCTCACAAATTTGCCTGCTGCCAGGGAGCAGCAAGGGCTGGCTGCGCCCCAGTGGAGGGATGCTGGGCCCTATGTGATAATGCAGCTGGCAGGACCTGTAAGCTCAGCAGTCTCCTGAGCTTTGCCATACTTACTTTTAGGCTGCTGTTGTACCCTGTTTAACATGCTCTTAGGCTAGGTATGCAGTGGTATTTACAGACTGAAAGATACAGACAGATTTACTGGGATTGCCAAAGAAAAATGCATCATTTGTAGCTAATTTCCCTGCTGGCATCACATGTACTGATTGAATCTTGTTCCATGGCCTCCTCTCACAACATGTGATTGTGCCTCTCATGCCAAGACAGACACATTATTCATCAAAACACGACATTAAACTAAATAAATTACTCAGAACTTTTTCAACCAAGTGAAGCGAGATTTACCCCCTCCTTTTCTCCTGCATTTACTGCAGTGATAACCAAAGGCACCAGGTAGCCTAAAGGGATATTCCAGATATTAATTTCCTAGCTTTGTAGTTGCATGCTTTCAATTTTGCAGTGACTCTGTTATGCTCTTCTAGCACGACACAGAAGGGAGCTCAGGCTGGATACCAGCATATTGTCACAGTAAGGGAGTGTGGGATTGAAAGGCTACAGTATTGTTCATGCTAGCAAAGAACCTGGCCCTGCCTGAGATGTGCCTGATGCCTTGGGCATTGCCCCACCTTGGGTTGATTTAACACTCACACTGATTTAGAGGCTAGGTTGGCATGGGCCATAGTGCTTCTGCTGCTACACAGTGAACCACAGCCAAGATCACTTCTAAGAGAGCCAGTGAAATGGTCAGAGCAATGGAGCAATCTGAAGGGCTTCAAGGGTGCAAGGGTGCTCAAGATGCTGGGATGATGAAGGAGTATGAGAGGCAAAGAGAGAAAAGACTCTGTACCTTTGATGAAAATGTGGGGTTTAGGAAATGTTTTGTGTATCCTGTCTCCCAAGGAGATCAGATTTTCTGAAGAAACAGGAGAATTTCTGAAGAAATAGGAGAGAAGGCTGATGGAAAAAGCTGGGGCTGTCTTCTAATCTCTTTGTTTTGCAAGCACACTGATTCTCAAGTTTTGGTGATACTCTGCTTTTCACAGGAGAAAACTCTGCTTGGCAGGGCAGCCCTGCCTCCCTATGGAGCTGAAACAGAGACTCTGAAAACATCAGTTCCAGGGTAAATGCTCTTCTACATAACTGTTTGATGTGTAATAGCTGGGGCAGGGACAGTAGCAAGGGCACAGCAGGTGTTCTAGGTGGTTAACCTTTGCAATTACTTTTTCCGAAAGTGAGGAGATAGGCAGAGTGGGAGAAGAGGGGAGCCTTGAGATAAAACTCTGAAACCTTATGCACTGCAGCAAGGGAAGACTGAAGCTTGTCTTTGGCTTTCAGTCCCAAACTGTAGGACCCTGCAGGTGAAAGTCTGAGCTGGGAGGAGAACCTGGGACTTGAGAACCCGGGACTTGAGAACCCTTGCCTGCTGTGAGTTTGGGGTTGTATTTCAGTCCTCCTGCCCTCAATTTCTCTTTAACACCCGGGGGTCAGCCCAGCCTCCTTGCCATGGGTCCAGCCTACCAGCTAGTCTTGCAGTGCTGTTTCCCCTTTTCATTTGTCAATTCCTTCCCGCTGCAGTAAAGTTCATGTGCAGTCAGTCTCCCTGCTCTTTACTCCTTTCTGCTGCTTTACCAAATGTCAGCACTGTGCTGAGAGACAGCAGTTAGACTTACAGACCTGGCACAGCCATACCAGTTTTAGTACCAGCTCTGAGTAACTAAGCACAAATTAGGGATGAAAATCAGTTGTGTGTATACCAGATCAGATGTGCCTCCATGGGGAGAGATGGTGTAACCTTTAATAAAAAAAAAATCTGCTTGTAAAGCATGTCTGTTCACAGCCTGAAACCTGCAACATGATACAGAATCCAGCATGATCAGGCCAGTGTACCTTTTTTCCACAATGCCACTGGGCTGAACCATGATTCCTTCATTAAACAAGCAAATTTCTAGGCTTTCAAGGGCTTGAAGTCTCACAGGCTTTGGTCAGCATGTTCAAGACACTGAAGAGCTCTTCTTTGCCTAGCAAAGACATGAATGCCTGTTTTTCCACTGATTCAGGGCTTCCTAGAGCTCCTCAGCTGATAGTGTGTGATGTTTAATCAGCCCTTCAAGACAACAAAATATGTTGCCTTTTTGGTCATGAAAGTTATTCATAACATCCCCCGTAGGCAGTGCAGTCACGGTCCAGTCACCTTCTCAATATCTCAGTACAGCTCTGGGGAGGTTTCTGGAGCAAAGCCAGTTTCCACCAGCTAATTTAGGTGGTTAAGTAATCATCAGTGTGTTTTGGATGTGTTTGATAAGGAAGGTCTGAAGGGGTAAGACCCCACTGATCCTGCCATCATCAACTGTACAGGGTAGGATGAAGCCAATTTTTGTCCATCCCTATCTGAAACAGTAGAAGACAAAATGGAGAAAGGCAAAAAGCTTTTTTTGTTAAAATCAGAGGAGCTGCCCGCAACTGGCTAGGCAGATTGTCAAAATGTGATCAGAGGTGGCTTTCCGTGCCTCTGCAGGCAGCATACTCTGTAAGGAAATGCTCCCTGAGGTGGTTTCTTTAGGAAGAAAGCAGTCAGCAATGGTGGCATTAAAGAGATCAGCTTTAGACCTCTGAGCGGAGATGACAGGGGAGCGTTTATTGTCTGCAAGACACTGCTTCTGGTTTTCTGCAGAATCAGCCAAGTAGCTCTGCACCAGTTACACACTTCAATGTCTGCAAGACTTTCTTCTCATGTAAAGGGGTTGCACAGTTCCTATTTTCAAAGAGGAGATGAAGTTTCAGGAAGAGCAGCAGACAACACCTTAGCAGAGGATCTGATGCGGGTCTTATTTTCATGCTTTTCTTGTTTCAGAAGGAAAAAGATACTGCAAATTTGAAAAATTCCTAAGGAGACGATTTATAACATCAAGCCCCCCCATCCCATCCCATCCCATCCCGT
This sequence comes from Balaeniceps rex, assembly GCA_013401315.1. Classification (NCBI taxonomy): domain Eukaryota; kingdom Metazoa; phylum Chordata; class Aves; order Pelecaniformes; family Balaenicipitidae; genus Balaeniceps; species Balaeniceps rex. Next base: position 39,143 of record VYZW01025368.1, read on the forward strand.
CCCCAAAATGTGCAGTAGCTACTTCTGCTCAAGACAATGCATCAGCTGTAAGATCAGTCTCCTGAGGTTGAGGGGTGCTTTGCAAGGTGGAACACTGCAAAGCAGCAGGGACATGTGGTTGTAGCTGGTCCATGCTCTTTTGTTTCACTGTAGATCTGCTGAGCTTTCACTCTCAGCCAGGTTCCCACAAAGCCAAGGAATAAATTTAGGAGCTTTGATGATTCCTATTATAAGAGAATTGGTGTCTCATGTCCAGTTCTCCTGCTGCAACAATTTCACAGGACAAATTAAACCATTAAGCTGGAACACAAGAGGATAACACCATGCTCTGGTATACAAAACAACTACTGTGACAGAAAGGCATCCCTGTCCACCAAAGGGAGGCTGTTTTGGTATTTCAGGCTCAATCAGAGGTGCCTTCCCAGTGGGACATCCCACTTAGACCAATTAATATCTGGACTGGCCATGCGGGGGAGCCAAGGAATGCTGTCTCAGCCCAGGTGGGAACTGAAAATGCCCATTGGGCTAAGAGAGAACAGGGGAACAGCTATCAACCCCTTGAACTGTGAGGAGAGAGGGAATTTGTGCAGCTGTCTGTGATACAAGCAGACACTACTCAACCTGACCTGCTAAAAGGTAGTGTCCCTGGCTATTCCTCCCCATGGGACAAGTTCTCTGCACCTTTATGAGAAATGCAAGGTTCAGGAGTTGCTTATTTTGTTGTGGTTTTTTTTCTTTTTCTTTTTTCTTGGTTTCCTCCTGCCCCACCACTTAACATCTACATTGCACTATAGGCTTTGCAGGACCCGGCTGGTAAGTTCATATTCAGTTCTGTAAGGACTGACTTCCACTTGAAGATGCAGCTCAAATTAACTTTCAGAGCATGTCAAGAGCTGTAGTGTGGTACCCACAACAGGCAGTTCCCCCATGGAGCATCACTCCAGAATGTGGCACTGGGTGTCCTGGTGCAGGAAACACAGAGAGATGGCTCAGCACGCTTCAGTACCCTGTCTTAAGACTCAAGGTGAAAAAGGAGCAAGAACTCAAGACTGGTATTGCAGGCAGTAATTGGGGGAAGCAGTTGGCAAGGCACAGACAATTCTTCCAGCTCACACCTTTCAGCTGTCATCAGAACAAAATCCTAAATCAATGTTATTGGTCCCCAGAGAGATTCGGAGGAGCTAAATTAACATAACCTCATAAATGACAGGCTTTCCCATTCATCTCAGTGCCTAGCGAGAAACTAGGCATTGCTGCTTTACTGCAGCAGTCCCTAGGAGCAGTACCAGTGTTTCAGGTGCTCCCACATAACATGTAACACAAAACAGGGCATCCCAGCTGACTCGAAAGCCTTTGTTCGAAGTCAAAACAATCTTCACCTCTTTATGTTTATAGAAAGGACAAAACATGCATGAATATAACCCTCTCTGTTGGAGCCTTCCTCATGACACCACCTTCAAGAGCCTCATTCTTCAGCAATGGAGATCCCTGTTTGCAGAGCTGAAGGTGAGGACGGACAAGAGTTGATTGCCATTAAATACCCTGCCAGCAATTACAGGCATAGTTCTTCCCAGGCTTTTGTGCAATATGATGTATATCGCGTCTGCTGCTGCAGCGGAGCATGTTGTCTTTCTTGCTCCACCCTTCCTCAGTGAGGACTTGTCCTCTGGCATTCTGGCACTTTCTCAGCCTCCTGAAATAAATACAAACATGACATAATGTTGTGGGCCTTATCATGAGAGAAGCACCTCTTCTCTCCAGGAACAGCAAGGCCAATTGCCAACAGGGTAAATGCCATCCCAGTGCCCTTAATGTGTGATCTGCGATGCTGTGGTGCTCTTCTGTACTAGCATGCCACCAGATGATCACCACTGATTCACAGACTATTGGAACCCATAAGATAATGCACGAGCAGTGTGAGTTGTGATAGATCCTGGAAGCCCTGGTCCCCATTGTGCTGGGCACAGGAAAATCAAGTAGCCAAACAAGATGTCCTGGCCCAAAGACTTCAGCCTTGGCTCTGCAAGGAGGCAAGTTTGAGCTGAAACTTCCACGTCTCAAAGCCACATCTCACGGTGTGTTAAATGGTGGTTTCAGCAAACTCTACGAGGGAGATGGCCTTCAGACCCCATTTGCAGTGACCTGGTGTTCTGCACTGGGAGCGTGAGAGACAGACAGTGCAGGGCT
>VYZW01025370.1:4782-29028 GCA_013401315.1 Balaeniceps rex
GGGGGTGGGGAATTGTGTGCATTTGTAAAAATTACCTTTGAATCAAGTTTTATCCCTCTTGTGTATGAGATAAATGTCAAAGCTTGGTTAAATAGAGTATCTGCAGTTCAGTTTCTTAATGTCTTTGTAGAAGCTTATTTTTAAAGAGCTGCAGTGAAAATGTAGAACAGTAGTTTGTCCTTGTGATCAAAACTTAAGACTGGCATACTTTAATATCATGTTTACAGCCTGGCTAACATGAAGTATTTAGATTAACTTCTGTCAATAATGCATGTAATAGATTTTAAAACATAATCGTTTGTAAGCTAGCAGTGAATTAGCCAGACATAGGCTCCAGCCTTATTCAGTGATTGGGACTTGCTTGCCAGGGTGTCTGTGAGCGCTTCTGCTATTTAACCAAGGTACAGTTTTACCGAGAGGCTTGGGGTTGTTTTATTCATGTTTGCTTTGCTTCAATCGCTTCAATCTCTTCTTTTGTATGTGGTATAAGCTGCTACTAGTGCTACTAGCTGCTTACTTCCAGTTTGTGTTTTCCCATGTGTTGAGATGCCAAAACCCTTGTTCTTCAAAAGAAATACGTGTCTAAAAATACTGGAAAATTGAAGGACCCTTATTAGGTATTTTGACTTTTTTTTTTTTTAAGTGTTTGTACAGGGCACCTAAAATCTGCCTTGTAATGGTTACTATACATCCATGTGGTGATGGAGTGCTGTAGATAGTGTATGACTGTATGCAACCACTTATTTTCTAGAATTTGATGACATATCCGTGCTTAAAAGGCACTATTTGTGGTGGAAATAGGTGACCCAAGGAAACTTTCCAGAAAGAACTCTATCTCAGAGGCATAGGATCTTCTGCTCTGAGATAAACAATACAGAGTGATCTCTTTCTGCATCAGGTATGGCCTAGGTTATAAAAGCTCATCTTCTTTTGAAGAATTTGGTTTGTGGCTAAAAATCCATAGCTGTAACAGTAGTAGAGAAACTGATGTGAGAATTAGTCTTCTACTACAGCACAGAACAGAAGACTAGCATGATGCTGAGAAAGCCAAAGTGCTTAAGACCTTTTTTTCTTTCTCCCCTTCCCCTTTGGTACACATTAAAAGATTGACTGTAATCGGATATAACAGTTGGCAAAAACAACAGAGGGAAACCATACATGCTGTGATTGAAGAGGAGGAATGGGAAGGACAGGGACAGACCAAAGAGCTGCTTAAAAATTGTCATGACCTACTAAAATCCATCAGAAGGGTTTAAGAAACTGGCTGAAGCAATCTCAAGGTGAGAGGACTCTCCCAAGAAACAGAAAGCCTGGGTTTCACATTCTTCAGAAGCCTGAGAGGATTTGAGTTCACATCTCCTGCTTCCGAAAAAGTGCCCAGTGGAAGTTGCCCACAGATGTTCCCCATCTTTCTTGTTAAATCAAGGGTATGTGCAAAAAAGAAACCGTTTTGTGACTTCTATGCGTTCAAAGGTTGTTGGCAGTGATAACTGTTACCGTTAGCAGATGAAAGCAAGCTGCAGGTAGGATTTCAAAGGGTAGTGGAATTTGCTTTTATTGGACTAACTGTGCAGTTCCTTGCAAGTCCCATATTCTTTTCCTAAGATGTTTCCTGAAGTAACAGTAAAATGAGCATACAATAAATAGAAGTACTTATTAAAGCTCACTAAAGGAGTACCTTATGTTTCCAGTAGATGAACACCGAGATAACTGAATATTTGTGAATTGCATCACAGACCTCTATTACACCAAAGTTCTGGGGTTTTATTGCTGAAGAGAGCACCAGTAAAGGTGGCTTTAAACTGCTTTACACTCCTACTTTCTCTAAAACTGCTGAAGAGGGAAAGCAGGGAGCAACTAGCAGCGTTAAAGAATTTAATGGCTGTTCAACAACCAGCAAGGGGATTCACCTCTTCCCTCCTTCACTCTACCATCAATTTTTTTTTTAATGTTTGAAGAGGCTTTTTGCCCCACCCCCTTTTTTTTTTGACAGGAAGGTTTACAGTCTCCCTCCCAAGTTAGTGGAATTGGCAAGAGCCTGTTCTGGGTGGAAGAAGATTCAAATAACTTACCCTGATCAGAAAAATTACAACACTTTTCTCCCTCTAAGGAGTGGTTACTTCATTTCCAAATTAGGATTAAACTTTAGGACTTGCTCAAGGCTCTTGGAAGTATCTGTTACTTTTATTTTGTTCAAGTAATTCTAGTAGCTTAGAACATACAGGTTACCTGCAGAGCTGTGATACTGTGATCCCATTATTTTATGCTTATTCAGGCATGAAGTAGCCTGAGAAAGGCACTACCTTACACTGAAAGAACCGTCAGTCACCTACCTCTAAAACTGCACCTTTTTGTCTTTAGCTATGAGCAGTTGTCCGGAGCAGTGGATATTTTTAATGGTAACTGACAAATTCTTAACTGTATCTCTATTTTTTCACATTTATTTCAGAGTTCTTGTAAAAATAGCATCTGGTCCTGGTGATTTATAGTGTTTGAGTTTCTCAGGCTGCCTACAGGCTCTTTCTTTGAGACGTCTAGGCCTGGTGAAACTACTCTGATTCCCCATAAAGCATGTCCTTGGGATAGGAATTTCTCTGTCACTCTCCATATTAAAACCAAATAATTTATACTGAGCTTCTTTTCCTTTGCCAGTTTCTTTCATCCTCCTCTTGGTACTACATAGACAAAACCAAAAAACCTCCTGGATTTGAATGTCTTTAAGAATACTTGGAATTCTTCATATGTGTGTGTGGGTTTGCACACAGGCACCACAGGCAGCCATTGGTACCTGTGCATCTGATATTCTTGTACAGCCGAACGCTGCTCAGCAGCATCTGTGACAGCAATAACGGTGTGTCTTTGTGCATGAGCAGTGTTAATCCTGCCGGCCTCTTGTTCAAGCCCGGTGGCTACCAACAGAGCTTTTTGTTAGCCAGTGATGTAACAGGTAGTCCTTTTATTATTCACTAATTTATACTTATATTGACACTTAAGTATCTGTTAAGTTTGGGTTTAGTTTTAGAAATTGTAGCATTTCTGTTATTTTTCTGTTGGAGAAACCGCTTTAGCCTAGGAGGAATTCCGTATCAATGCATACCCTGTCAATGAGCACAACCTCCCTTAGCATTTGCTTACTGTGTAATGTAGTGGTGTCATTAAAGACTATCCGCATAAGATACATTTTACTTGGCTCGATGAGCATCACATGGATCTTCTAAGAAGGCTGAGCAAGCAAAACATCTTGCCTCAAGATGTCACAAGTGACACAGCCTGGCCTCTGGTTCCAGTTTGCCTGAGCAGAAACATCGAGAAAGACCAGAACTCTTGCTGTTCTTACTTCTTGCCCTAGGCTGTCAGCAAGTCTCCTAACATGGCTAGACCTTTATTAGAGGGTGACAAGGAACAGAACATTTGCAAAACAGATCCTGATTTTCTCCTACGTAAATTCTTCTGAAGTTAAGCGTAGCTCAAACCTGGGAACACCAGGCTGTCCAACCATGCAGAGTTGGAATTACCTTGGTATTTCATGGTATGTGGTCTGCAGTTCTTGAATCGCTCAGCAGCCATGATGCTAGAGCAGAAATTATCAGTAACAATGACACCAAAATTAATTTTGACAAGGTCGAATCACCTTTGGATTCTTCAGCCGAAAGCAGACAGCAGTCTAGCACACTGCCAAATCAGGCTCAGAATCACCCCATATAAGCCTCCATGGCTATCCAGCCTTTGGTATTGATTCAGCCATTCTCTACTCTGCTGGTACTGAGAGATCATTTTCTATAAGCTTCCAGCATGCTGTAGGACTGGTTCCGTAGAAAATATTCCTATGCTCAGTCACAACCAGAAGAAGAGTGAAAGGTTCTTCTGTAAGGTTCTCTAGCAGGACATTCTACACTAGGTAGAGAGGTCTAGGTGTGGTTCACACTAGGCTAGCTTATAGAGATGGGAAATTCCTGCATCTTTCAGCATCTCTGTCTTCTCATTAATGTTTCCTAAATGCCAAGGTCCTCGAGGTGCCATCCAGACCTTCAACTTCAGCCTTCAAAGAAAGCCTGTTGTTGCTATGTCACCAGCTACCAGAGTAGCATCCACGTCCACGTTTCATCCTGTTTCTCACTACAAGGCAGCTCCTGACTCATTACCTGCATCCAATGAGTACAAGCCTTCAAAGATCCAATTGGCAGGACAGTTTTACCAAATACCAAAACTATTACTAAATGCCATCAGACTAGAACATTGTCTCAGGCCAGCCTTCTCTGGAAGGAAAGCTGTCTCAACAGCAAAAATTTACACTTAGAGCAAAAAGAAGATGAAGTTTTATCTCTGCTGCAGAAAGAACTACCTTCCCAAAATGAGGGTCCCAGACTACGAAGCTGTACAAGCTAAATAGGATAGTATTAATTAATATTTGCAAATACTAATTTAAAATGGTAAGAATTGCCACAGACATCTAGGGAGGAATTCAGATATGGTGCAGTAGAGACCATTTATAGCAATAACAACTTTTCCAGAGACAGACATCTTCACAAAGACACCTTCTTTATGGGTTTTCTGAAGTACGAGCAGCTATCCAATGCTTTGCAATCTGTTTGTATAGACAAGATTGTGCACACTGTTCTTAGGTCCCCAAGAGAGAAGACACCAGTTTGCAAGCACGGGCATCACAGAGCACAGGCTTTCCAACCCTACAGACCTACATGCCCTCCAGCAAAGCAGCACGAGACCTAAAGACAAAAAAAAACCAGCTTCCTTGTGCGTAGCAGTTCACCTGCTTTCATCAGTGTGGTGGAGCATCTGCCTGTTTGATCTGGAACATTTGCGATGTTCCACCTTTTTCTTCCAACCACTGAAGTGGTTTTATAACAGGTTAGTGCCTACCAGCTGCCACAGGGACAGGCTTGTGTATTCTATTTTAGTTACTCATTGACTCCATTCTGTCCCAGGGCATTTTAATGAGAGCATGTTAGATCATTAGTAACATCACTTCTCCTACAGAAAAGAGATCCCACTTTATCTTTTAAAAAGGGAAGGGGGAAGGTGGTAATGACTCAATTCCAGCACAGCGTTTGCTTTGGCTGTCCCAGATCTCAAGAGATGTGAATACGTATATGGTGGGTTGACCCTGGCTGGACATCAGGTGCCCACCAAGCCGCTCTATCACTCCCCTCCCAGCTGGACAGGGGAGAGAAAATATAGCAAAAGGCTCGTGGGTCAAGATAAGGACAGGGAGAGATCACTCAGCAATTACCATCAAGGGCAAAACAGACTCGAGTTGGGGAAATTAGTTTAATTTATTACCAGTCAAGATCAGAGTAGGATAAAGAGAAATAAAAACTAAATCTTAAAACACTTTCCCCCCACCCCTCCTTTCTTCCTGGGCTCAACTTCACTCCCAATTTTCTCTCTTCCTCCCGCTGAGCGGCGCAGGGGGACGGGGAATGGGGGTTGCAGTCAGTTCATCACACGTTGTCTCTGCCGCTCCTTCTCACGCTCTTCCCCTGCTCTAGCATGGGGTTCCTCCCACAGGAGACAGTCCTCCATGAACTTCTCCAGCGTGAGTCCTTCCCACAGGCTGCAGGTCTTCATGAACTGCTCCAGCGTGGGTCCCTTCCACGGGGTGCAGTCCTTCAGGAACAGACTGCTCCAGTGTGGGTCTCCCACAGGGTCACAGGTCCTGCCAGGAGCCTGCTCCAGCGTGGGCTTCCAATGAGGTCACAGCCTCCTTCGGGCACATCCACCTGCTCTGGCATGGGGTCCTCCACAGGCTGCAGGTGGATATCTGCTCCACCATGGATCTCCATGGGCTGCAGGGGGACAGCCTGCCTCACCACGGTCTTCACCACGGGCTGCAGGGGAATCTCTGCTCCAGCACCTGCAGCACCTCCTCCCCCTCCTTCTTCACTGACCTTGGTGTCTGCAGAGTTGTTCCTCTCACATTCTCACTCCTCTCCAGCTACAGTTGAGGCATTGGTTTTTTTTTTCCGCCTTCTTAAATATGTTACCACAGAGGCACTACCACTGTTGCTGATGGGCTCAGCCTTGGCCAGCGGCAGGTCCACCTTGGAGCCAGCTGGCATTGGCTCTATTGGATGCAGGGGAAGCTTCTAGCAGCTTCTCACAGAAGCCACCCCTGTAGCCCGTCCGCTCCTGAAACCTTGCCACACAAACCCAATACAACATACCTCTGACAGATCAGATATGGAGTAATGTTTTCAGCTCGCAGTTTTTCATCACCTGATTAAAGTACCCTGCTCTGATTTTTCAAAACAATTTTTATCCACCCAGCCTGAAGGAGCTGTGTGGTATTCGTAGCAGGAGCCATTGCCTCCAGTAGAAGATCTGCATTCTTGTCACCACTTGTTTCAGAACAGAAATGTGCATCTTCATATCCTGAACTCTCTGGATGTGAAGTTCCAAAAACTGTCATTAGATCCTCCACTCATGGCTGTATCTTGGTGCTGGGAGTAGACAAGAAGTCAGTATAGATCCCTGCACAGAATACAGATGATCAAAACCATAGCAGACTGATGTTCAACTAGCCTTGTACAATTTCACATAATGTTCAGCTTTTCTTTTCAATCTCAAAGCCTACCTCAGAAGTTCAGTGAGAACACGTGTTAGGCTTCCAATAGCTAAGCACAAGAGGCTGCTGCAGCACAGCTTACAGGCCAATGGGGCAGTCACACAAGTGTCCCTGTGCCTGTTAGTGCATTTTCCAGCCAAGGTTCTGCAGAGAATCTCTGAAGTGAAAGATAAGTCTAGGAAAAAGATGATCTTTTGCCCATTGATGATCTTTTCCACATGTATCCCTAGAGATTTCAGGACTGCATATGAACACCAGTGAACTCTGGATTGCACTATCACACTTCAATTGTCAAAAAAACTCTTATTGAATAACAGCAGAAACCATCATTAGCCTAACCACAGATGGGAGAAGGATCTCAGTTACGTCAGGGCCCATGCAGTTGCAATTTTTCATTTACGTGCCTGACATGGCCATATTAATCATTAAGCCATTAACATGTTCCAGGGATCCACAGTTTACTGAGCCATCTTCAGAAGATGTTTTGAACAATCATAGGTAACCAAGGAAAATGATATGGCTTAAGGATCTATTTGCAAATGGGAAAAATAAAATGTAAACCAGTCTGTTCCAGAAGATACATTTCCAGTTTATAGAAAATTAGGAACTTACTAATAGGGTTACTGCTCACCATACTACAACTGGAATTGAAACAAAGGCCACCAACAGGACATATCCAGTAATTATCCAGGAGGCTTTTAACCCCAGCGCTGCCAAAGCAGTGCTGGTATTCTGATCTTCAGAGTTTGTCTATTTGGCCACCAAAAGCTTAGCTTCTGTTCTCAGATATGAGATCTCAACATGATTAACCTATCTTATGTCTGGATCCTGCAGTGTTTCACTTCATAGTGCAGATGCAGAACTGACCTCCAAGAGAGAAATTTTGTTCTTCAGGTATGCGGACTATTGATGTAAGATGTTCTGCAGATCCACTTACCTAACACACTGGAAAAAAAAAACCATCCCTAGAGTCTCACAAATGTTTAAGTCTCCCATCTAAGTCATTCTGTGCCTTTTCCATGTTCCTTTAGCAGCTATCACCCACCCATTCATTCACCCCTATAAGATCTTCTGCTTTTCCTTGTCTGGTGGCATTGAAATTTCTGACAGCTCTGTTAACTGTCCTCCCTTCAATACAATAAGTTGTGTCTCTTTGGTTCCACAAAGGCAGCGACTCTTTCCAGCTGAATTTTATTCCTTAACTCCCTCTCCATAATGGGAAAGAAGTGAGTTTGCATTCTTCCGTGGATCTCTGCTTGCCCTTATCACGCAGCCTTTTCCTCTATTCCACCAGTGACCAGGCCGAGGAGGGAGCTGAAGACGTAGTAAAAAGATGCAAAGATTAAAGGACAGAAGGATCAGCATGCCTTCTGTTTATTGTTGAATACAACATTGTAAATAAAACGGTATGTCAGCAATTATTTTATTACTCAGTTTAGTTATCACTGGGGAACAAAAACAAAACCCACAGACAGTCTTTTCAGAAGGCCCTCAATGAAAGCTACAAACTGCCTTTGAAATTCAAAGAAAATTGAGTTCCTGACTCAAAAGTACTAGCAAAACCCAAGACCTGATGTTTCCAATCTATTGCCTTTTTTTTCCAGTGGAGAATCAGGATGGAACAATGTTGCAACGTTTAATTCTTCACAGTTTCAGCAGGCGCTCAGCTGACTGGTGTCGCAGAAGCTTGCTTAGAAAGCAAAGCCCTAAATTCATTCTCTAAAGCAGACTTGGACACATTACTCTTTCCAACCTTTAGGGCTACATTCATCATCTTCCTGACCAGAAAGACGCCACCAATTATTGAACCGTTGCATTAGAATGGAAACAGAGTAGAAATGGAGGAAGGATTCTTGGAAAAATTTACACATCAGATCACACTTCAGGGGGTTGTTTCAGCAGAAACTGCACGATGGTCTAGAAAATTGACATTCCCTTTTTTTTTAATAGAAGTCAGATTTATTTGTATTTTATGCGATGACTAGTGATTTACATCCCACCCACCCTTTTGAGAATATTTAGGGCTCCAGGCATATCTCCAGACGGTTCCAGACTATTCAAATCATTGTTGGTCCATCCATTTACTAGTCACAACAAGGCCTTCTGTGACTAATTATGGCCTGACTGCAGCAGAAGAGGCAGCTTCAAAGAATGGGAATCTTCAGACGCACTAGCAGTTCCCTTGGTTCCCAAATTCTTTATTTATGTGGATTACATTGAGTTGACAGATTTAACTGGGCTGTTGAAGATATGGTCAAAGAAGCTGAGTCACTCCCTTCCCTTTTATTGTTTTCTGAAGACACAACAGTCATATGCATGTGTCACTAGAGAGAGGAAGTTCTCCATCACGGGACTTGATTTGGGCTTTTATATGCTGTTTCAGTAGCATCTGGGAATAGATCAATATAAGATTTGGTAGGGAGTTGTATTTCCTTGTGATGCGCTGTAAATCTTTTATTGTAGATACTCCCACTGTTTATTGTTGGAAATCAATAAAAATAAACCTTGTAAAGTTAAAGCCTGGCAATGGTTCAGCACAAATCAGAGAGAAGGAGTAAGAGTCAATGACTCTCCCTCCCTCTCTTGGATAGCTCCCAGCGTGTTTCCCAATGAATATTCAATTACACTTTCCAGCAATCTGGAAAAATTAAAAAAAAAAAAAATTGAAAGTTATGAACGCTTCATTGTGATCTCAAACAGGATTTCTGATCCACTTTGGCGGCTTCCTGGTACTGAATTCAGCTGTGGATTGAAACGGAGTATCACCCAGATTGTGTGTTGGATATATCTTAGAATTTTCCCTTCCGGAGACAGACAAAAGCACATCAGCCTTGCTCAGCTCAGATTAAAGGAGTTCTTTTTGAGCATTGGAAAACTGGAAACCAACCAAAATAGGTAAAAAGTGGGAACAGCCCAATGTGGAGAAAAGTTTCTCTAAGGTCAGAACAGAAGTTACTACACCTGTTTGCAAGCCTGTAGAAGCAGGGCAGGATGCAATTACTCCAGCATCATTCTTTTGTGCTTTGGCTATTAATTTCTCATATACTGAGTCTTAGGGTGGAATCTTCTGTGATTTTCATGAGATTCAACTATGCAGGGAAGTGAAAAGTGGTTTGGAATTATTTAGTAAAGGGAAAAACTTCCCAGTACTAAGGCCAGCGCTGAGGTATCAGTCTGTTTTAGTCTAAGCATAGTACCAATTGCAATAGCTTTATTTAAAATTCTATTCTTAATCAATTATACAATCTTGTGAGCACTGACTGCAGAACCTATAAGAATGCAGTGACCGCACTTCCTAAAAGAACAAAAACCCTCATGAATTGTCATATTGAAATCAATACCCAAAGAACAAGAAGGTGTTTCACGTCAGACTCTCTCCTTCCTGGTATCGGCAGATTCCTGAACAATTCAGATGGTAAATAAATGACATGTCCCCAAAAGAGATAAGAAGGACATGAGAACTTCCCAGTATGTGAAGAAGCAGACAAAAAGTTACTTAAAAGCACAAAAATGTAATCAATTACTATGAAAGGAAGTCAACGTGGTGCAAGGACCGGGGGACAAAAAAAGTGTGGTGCCTCTATCCTGTCGGGATATCCAACAGGCACTTGATAAAGCTCTTGATAATCTTGAATATAGAAATACGGGATGAAATCCAACTATAGAGGAGGGAAAAGTGACTAAAATAAGAATGAAAATATAAGACAAATAAGGTGTTGTCTTTCCAAATCATCTGCCTTTTGCAAATCTAGCAGCAAGCTATCAGACGATCAAGCTATTTAAATGATGTACTTCTGCCATGTAAACTGCAGTCCGTGTAGGACAGAATGATGGCGTCATCTTACCTTTTAATTTCCTTTCCCTCTAGTGATTTTACTGTTCTCGGAGTCTGCTTGTGTGTTAAAAAGCAGAAGAGAGCTCACTGCTCACCGTTAAGTGAGCGAGAGGGCTGCCCCTTAGCCCTATGGCAGTCAATGTCTAGCATCTCAGGCAGTGGAACAGTTTGCACATTTTTGCTGAATCCAAGGAAGAATAAAAAGGTAAATACAGCAGTAAGCTTACTGAAATCAGCAAATTTTGCACCTTCCTAGGAAAAAAGAATTCTCTTGAGAAAGCTGGCAATGACTGGAAGAAGTGGAGCACGTCAGTGATCACAAATTCCAACTTCACTGGCAAAAAAATGTCTAAATGTTTCAAAAATCCTGTTCCTATTTAATCAAAAATAGAGCTAGATGTGAGCGATCAGAGCTCCTGGTTCTGTCATATGCAAAAGCAGGACCAAGTCACCAACAATACCCTCTAGTCCAGCAGAGATCATATTGTGAGATACTGGAGTTGACTTGTCTGCCAAGATTTGGGCGAAAGTACTCAGTTTAACACACAATCTGGTTTTGACCAGGAGGCTTTTAAAATCACTCAGACTCATAGCTAATCTGGGCTCCCATCGGCCAAATTCACGTCTACTTGTACAGCCGTTATCGTCTGTGGAAATGCACCAGTGCGAACCACTCTGCGGGTGAGGCGCGACACAGTCTGCTCTCTGCTGCATCGCTGCCTGTTCGGGACCTCAGAAGGGAAGCCGCAGTAAAAATATTGGCCGCTACTTCTCAATAACTGCCTCGGTGCCTGCGGGATGCACTGCATACCACTCCAAAGAGGGCACAGGAACGCTGCCATCCTACTTCAGCAAGGCTTTACAGCAATATAAATAATCATAGAATAATAGAATCATAGAATGCTTTGGGTTGGAAGGGACCTTTAGAGGTCATCTAGTCCAACCCCCCTGCAGTGAGCAGGGACATCATCAACTAGATCAGGTTGCTCAGAGCCCCGTCCAACCTGACCTTGAATGTTTCCAGGGATGGGGCCTCCACTACCTCTCTGGGCAACCTGTTCCAGTGCTTCACCACCCTCATTGTAAAAAATTTTTTCCTTATATCTAGCCTAAATTTCCCCTCCTTTAGTTTAAAACCATTAGTCCTTGTCCTGTCACAACAGGCCTTGCTAAAAAGACTGTCCCCATCTTTCCTATAGGCCCCCTTTAAGTACTGAAAGGCCGCAATAAGGTCTCCCCGCAGCCTTCTCTTCTCCAGGCTGAACAGCCCCAACTCTCTCAGCCTGTCCTCGTAGGAGAGGTGCTCCAGCCCTCGGATCATTTCGTGGCCCTCTTCTGGACTCGCTCCAACAGGTCCATGTCCTTCTTGTGCTGAGGGCTCCAGAGCTGGACGCAGTACTCCAGGTGGGGTCTCACCAGAGCCGAGTAGAGGGGCAGAATCACCTCCCTCGACCTGCTGGCCACGCTTCTCGACCTGCTGGCCATGCTAATCTTGCAAGGTGGAGGGCAGCAGCTACCCAGGCCAGCTGAAGATCCACCTAGTAAATTGATGCTATTTTTATATTCATTTGTCTGCAAACGAACATACTTTCACCCCTTCCTCTGTGATTACTGCCGTTTAGTTGGAGCTTGAAGCTACAACAGCTGTAGCTCTACCATCGCTGCTTCCACCTTCTGAATAAAGAAATCCAGGAAGGTGCCTTCCTTTGAAGAATCAGCTTAATACCAAATTATCTTCAATTAAAAGTCACAGTTATCCTACTGGTCTCAGTCAGACACTTTCACCAAATTTCTGTCAGGTTACTGACACACACACATGCTCTCACACTCACTTAAGCAACTATCAGTTAAAAAAAAAAAAAAAAAACACAACAAACCAAAAGGATTGATAAGAGCCGAGTCATGTTCCCTGCAGGTGCACAAGTGACAGAAGGTGACACTTCTCAGTTCAGTGCTAAGTAAGAATAAATGCTAGAAGAACTTTGGGAAGCCAAACTTGCCGACAGTCACGTGCTTCACTTCAAAAAGACACGTAGTCTCACAGTACGCCATTACTCGAGGTCAAGGTAAAGCACGTATGGTTCTTTACAGGATGGGAACTTGCACTGGTATATTTTCCCAGACCCAAAAATATTACATTCACAGAAGATGTTTGTGCTGAATAAAAATCAACCCACAAGGGGAACCAGAAAGTGTTCAGCACTAGCCCATCGCAAGTTGTTACTGAAATGGTTGTACCAAATATTCATTTTGGCAAAGCCATGGAGCATGAGCAATGGCACAGGTTAAAACTCCAGGGCTTTCTAAAAATGGAAATAGTTCATATTTTCTTTCACTTTATTTAAAAAAAAGTAACCCAAACTTCAATTTTCAAAGTGGCTGCTACAGCAAGGAAAATAAACTCACTACTTCTGCAGAAGGTGAAGTAGCCTAATTTTGTTACTACAAGGGGTTCTGAAACGAGTCTCACTTAGTTTACACTGCTGCTATCAGCGATCATTTAAGGCCTGATGTTTAAATACAGCCTCAAGTCCATTTTTTTTTTCCTTTTCCTGTAAAAAGTTGTCACTTTTGTCTTGCGTTTCTTGCTGTTATTGGTAAGTCTCTTCACCAACAATGTTCACGGTCACTGACTCACTCAATACTCATCATTATTGGTCTCAGTTTTATCCCAATTTGAGGAACGGGAACTCTTCTGGAAAATCAGTACATGGACCTCAAAATGAACTTAGAAAACGGGTAGCGTTGTCTTTGTAGTACAGCAACCTGTCGGGACAGTCATCCATACAGCTTGTCTGCTGTGTCACCCAAATGCTGCCATCAGCAGTCTGACCCCAAGGTCCACCATGATAGGCCTCCTGACACAGACCTTCACAGAAGGTCTTCACAGAATCACAGAACAGCCAAGGTTGGAAGGGACCTCGAAAGATCATCTGGTCCAACCTTTTGTGGGAAAGGGAGCCCAGCTGAGATTATGTGGCACCCTGTCCAATCACATCTTGAAAACCTCCAGTGATGGGGACTCTACCACATCCCCGGGGAGGTTGTTCCAGTGAATGATGGTTCTCTCTGTAAAAAATGTCTTATATCAGGACGAATATGAACATACTGACGTTATTGACCAAAAAATCCCATTTGAAGTGAAAGCATCCACTCTTAGGTTCCTCAACATTTATTGCATTATATAACCTGTAAGCAGCTTAGGAGATGGAGTCCCATAATCACGTTATTCTCAACCCAGAAAGCTCAAGAACGAGCAAAGAGGACCTCATTGTTGCCGCTGAACTTCTGAACTTGTGTCAAGCTAAAATGCACTACAGTGGTAGCAGAAGAAAAGAGATGTCCGATAGTGGCACCACCAGTCTGGGAAGATCCATTTCACTGAAACTACTAAGGGCAAGAAACAGACGGGCGATTCCCACCACCCACCCCCATTTTTCAGTGCTGTAAATAAAGTAATAAATTCACATTTTAAAGCTAATGAGAAGCCAGAACTAATTAGTCAGCCAAGAAAGCCCAAACAAGTTCTACTTGGCTGTTTGTAACTTTGGAAAGATGCTGTTTTACCAGCGACAAGTCAGATTCAAATAATGAATCCTTGAAGTTACTGCTATCTTCTTTCCCTGCCTTGAAGAGAGGACAAAAGATTCTTAATTTGTAAGGCCTCATTAACTTACCTCTCCTGGTACCTGAGCTAATTTTGGCATCTTTACAAAGCGTTGAACAGGGCTAACATTCCCAGGGCTTTTAAAGCCACTTCTGCCAAGCCTTCCTCCTAAATATGTTTTGCGCTTAACAAGCGTTAAGAGATCCTTTGTACTATTTTGTTTAAAATTGTACTAACTCTTCCATCTGAAGGACTGTTTATCACATTTTCATCCTTTCCACAGTTAAAGCTCTAACAATTAACTGACCCTTTGTTCACAAAGACCTTTATAATTTAATTCTCAGCACTGAAGAGCAGCTTAATGCCTTCAGAGTGGGAGGACAGAGGAGCATTCTGCAAGAGACAGTAACACGTTATTTCATGGACGCTAGCGGTGGCTTCACAAAGCCACTTTCTCATGTCTGGAGCCACACAACAGTACAACTTGGGATGTTTCTTTTACATTGCTTTCAGCTAATTGCAAGAGAATCAGTGTACATGTATCTTTTGAAAGTAGAAGCAATATTCAGTCATTGAGGTTTGCGTTCCTCCTCCAGCCACTTCTCCAAACTGCTGGGATGACACTTGTGTCAAGCTGTTATTTCTTCATGTATTATCATATATTTAAAATTACTTACAGATTAGCACAGGACATAAAAACCATTTTCTAGAAGGAATGGCTGATTTTTTGCGAGTCCTAATATAAATTTTAGCCACAGAGAAAAACAAAAACAACCCTTCAAAACGCTGGAATCTGGTCCACAAAACCAGTGTTGGATCTGTGGTTCTTTTATTTAGAGTTGAAGAGGGTGGAGTGGTAAAAGGCAGGAAAGCAATTTTTTTTCCTGAATACTTGAAAAAAAAAATTGTTTGTTTGTTACTTCCCTCAACAGTCGCAGTTTCAAACAAGCCAACAAAAAAAAGGCCACTAGTGCTGACCCACCCCTCTCCCACCTTCAAAAGATGAAAGGAAAAGCCTTTATTTCCCTTTCTGCACTTGGCTTCTCTTTGTCTGTGCTGCCCCGGAGCTCCCTGGGGTTTGGTTCACCATGACGGTGATGCCTGCTGGCCTCTTCATCCTTTCAAAACTGTAGCATTCAACTTTTTCTTCACTGGAGACTGTCCTGGTGCTTATGAGGCGAAATCCATCTTTGAGTAAAGTGTCAAGCAGCAGGCCTAGCACATTAGTACCGTTAATGAGCTTCCTATTATCAGGCTTTATGGAAACATACCTAAAATAAGAAAAAAGCAGTTACAACACACTTTAATTACTTCTTGAAGCATGGAATCTTTTTTTTTAAAAAAAAAAAATCAGGTCAGCACAGTTGCACCAAGGTTCCGGATATTTTTTCCCCTCCTTTGAGGACAATTTAACTCTTTCCCTCATTATAAGAATGGTAACTCTCAGTTCATCCAGTTACATGTTGGGGAAGAAGCACTTCTCCTTCACCCCCACATCAAAACTTACTTTCTTAAGAAATAGCTGTGCTAACCTCCATCTCATTTCATTTAATGGAGGAGAGGTGAATGGCATGCTCTACATGATGCTGCAGCAGTTTTTCGGGTAAGAGTAAATGATGGAAAGGACAGTGAAGTCCCATTCACCCCAACAGCATCACTCTTCATTACACGGGATCTCTCTCTACAAACAGTGACATTTACTGCAAAGTTACCTTGTACAGCAGGTCTTGTGGTAACAAGTATGAAAATCATTTTCACATTGCCTCAAATGATTTTACTTGATATAAAGTATGGTTTAAGAATCTATCCAGACATTTCAAGGAACATATTTTGTATTACAAAATACATAAGCTGACAGGGGTAAAACTGTCCCACAGTTCACAGCAAAGTACACCAAACATTCATGGAAAGCACAAAAAAGGCAAAAGAGTCCATGTCACCACAAAGACTAAGTCGATAGAAATTCAGCAGGCAACATAATCAAACTTGACCTGTTTCATCACTCAAGATAAGCTTTTCTATTGATCTGCAGAGGAAAATTTTTAACAAGTCTGAAGAGATAAAGGAAAGAATCAGGAATGTTTTCCCCACTATTTAAGTTGCCATAACCTACTCAACCAATTGTTAGTCCATTAAAATTAGTAATACATTATAAAGTTAAGGTTTGGCACATAAATACACGTTGCTTCGCAAACACAAAGTAGTTTTTCTTCTACTTGCTTAGCTAAAGAAAGCTAGAAGAAAGATAAACTTTATTCTTTTTTTTTTTTTAAATAATCAAAAGACTGCTGTGTTCTGTGTTGATTCATATATTCAGAAAGAATAACCCTTTTGGAAATATTTCAATGAAACTTCCATAAAATTCCAGATGTTCTAACAGCCACAGAGGACAAATTAGGTTACATTTTCCTATACAGTAAGAACATGTCTCCATACAGTAGAGACATCCAGCAAAAGCTTGTTTAAAAAATGTAAGTTGTCATTAGAATATGATACTATCACAAAAATCACTGATATACAGTAATGTTAATAAAAACAGAACCTGGCTCTGAATTCACTGTGTAGCATATAGTTAACAATTTACCCCTTCTCCCTCCCCCCAATAAAAGGCTCTACAAAAGCTTTCCAGTCCCTGAATTGCAACCTTAGTTCTACTGGTGTTTTCAACCCTGTTTAGGCATCCTTGTTTTCCTCTTTTCCGTAAGAAAGTCTTTTGGACCACAAGCTAGTGGAGATTTTAGGCTTCTCCAGTAGTTCACTCCTTATTTATTTTGTTTCCTTTGTTTCGTTTTACTCTGCGTTTTTCAAGTCTTCTACAAGGTCATTGATGCCGTGAAATTCTAAAGCCTGGGAGAGTGAGTGAAGAGGAAAGGGTGGAGAGAGAGAAAGACCCAACAGAACTCAAAAACAAGCACCGAGAACAGTATTTTAGAAAGTTGAAGAACAGGCAGATCAGTAACTGAAATTAAAGCGGGTATTTCAGAACTATAAAAAGATAACATTAAACTAGCAGAAAGAAGGAAACACGTTTCTTTTCTCGCAGACAGCTGTCCAATAGTTTCTTTAAAATGAGCTTTGCTAGCATGTAGCGTGTACTTCATGAACTAGAAGTCACGAAGACATTTCCATAATAAGAAGTCACACTAGGGAGAGTACCTGGCCACAAACTGGTCACCAGCAGAGTAGTCAGTACCACACTGAAAAACCATGTCATGATGAGAAGGTCTCTCCAAAGGCAGTGGAATGAGTGGTTTCTGAGAAGGAAAAGGGCTGTTCCAGCTCTGTCCTAGCTGCTGCCCTGTAAACACAGTGATCTGTTCAGCTAGCATCTCAACAGTGGTGCTGCAGGAACCAAAGATCCGGAAAAAGGCCTGCATCTCTTGGAGAGAGAAACGCACTTCCAAGATCTCCAGCCTCGGCTTCAGTGAGTGTTCCTGGCTCAGGAGGTTGGCCAGAGGGTAGAGCCCATAGAATTCTGCTTCTCTCTGCAGCCTCTGATAGTCTGAGAAATCGGTAGGTAAGGAGACCTGGAGAGTCCTCAGGAAGTCCATGATGTAACTAAACAAAGTTCCATCTCTGTCCACAAAAAACTCTCCATTCACCGGTTTAAATTCCTGGTCATCGTCGTTCAACATCCGTGCTAGCCTGGACTCAGGGAACTGCTGCAAGGTAGAAGCCCGGGTTACAAATCTCACACCTCCCACGCTCAGAACGACCACCTCTCGGTTACTCATCACTATGTCAGCCACTCAAGAATTGTAACTCTCTGATCTACGTGTTTGTGACTTGATCTTTCCTAAACTGCAAGGCATCTGCAGCTGCAAGAACCATTCAGTGCTTTTAGCAAGTGTTTGGAGTGAGGTGTGGAGCAGCGACAGGATTCCCAAGCAACAAAGATGTAAATATCATGTACAATAGTTTTGTTTGCAGGGTTTGGTTGCTTGGAAACTTTGATTCTTGGAATTTGATGTTTTATTTTTGAAATTAACAGCTTGCAAGGACTACTGGAAGACAGTGAACTGACCGTCACAACTTACTAAACCTTGAGAGAGGCCAATGAATATCCCCAAAGTATGGCACGCATTACGTTTGTTTCCCAGAAATGTCAACAAAATGTTTTCATTCTACATATTGCTGTTCATAGGACCACTGCAAAAAGAGGTTAGATGTGCTTCAAGCAATACATTTCAGTATCGTATGCTCTTAAAGAAGGGCACTTCAGAGAACTCAAGCTTACAGTTCACTTTAAATCACTCTTATCCTATGGCCAAGTCAATACACTCAGAAAATTCAATTAATTCCTGAAACAAGGTACACGAAAATACAGTAACAGTAGAAGAGCCAATATATGTTCCAGTGCTAAAGCACTTCCAAACGCCAACGACATCCATACTCCTGTCATGTTACACACTCTGTTCCAAGGAATCATCCCGTCATTTTTCCTGGCTTTTGGAATTCTGATCCGGAGAGACAGAGAGGGACAGGAGAGAAACTGCTCTACCTGCCACCTTTGCAGGGCTAGAGCGCAAGCTGCCTTCCTGTGGCTGACCCGTGCGTGCCTTTCACCGCACTAAACTGTTTACATTAAGGCCACTTTTTAAGAAAGTGTGGCTTCAGAGAAACACGGATCTAACAAGACAGCTCAGTTACCCCAACAATCTGATGTTGGAAAAGTAAACTGCAAAGTACGTACTATCTGCAAAGTACGTACTATCTTGCAGCTTGTTCTTCTCTTATCAACCTCAACTGATTTCTCTACACCGCTAGAATCTATGCTTGCCCTGAAGATATTTTTGTGTAGAACGTGTAAACAATAACCAATATCTACAGTAATCTGAATGCACAGGATAATTACAACATTTGGTTATACAAAAAAATACATATATCTATTTCAGTGAGAAGCAACGTCCTCAGATAGAAAGTGGTTCCAGAAGGTGAACGATGCACTCTGTCTTTTGCAGTGGAAGGGCAGTCCTCAACAAGCCTCTCAGTACAGTGCTCTTCTCAATCACAACCGTTCTCCCTCTTTCCAAACCACCTCCCGGTTAGAAAACAATTTTTTTTAACTCTGACCTTTTAGGAAGTGACACTTTTCATCTTATTCTACAATTACATTAACATTAAACTAAGTACACGGTTTGGCCATATATTTTGGTAAGAAAAATGATTTACAGTAAATAATATTCCCATAATCACCACTGAAAGAAGAATCCAGAAACAATGTGTTTTTCAAAGCTCCATTTCATCTTCCAGTTTATCAGTGCTTAAACTATGTGAACAGCATGAATGTTTTGGAAACATTTTGAATCTTTGAATGTTTTCACTGGAAGTCTTAAAAAACCAATTAATTTTAAGAAGTTCTCTGTTTTCCTCACCAGATCTCTCTTAGTTCTTGTATTTCAGCAGGGACTTCACAACAGTTTATATTTGCACACAAACTGTGCAACATTATCCAGTACAACCAACGTATAGTTTTTACACTTTTCTCTTAGAAGTGAAGCTCCATCTGTCATCTGTTCCCAGTAAAAGACTGCATGATCTGCTATCTCCACTGTATCTGCCAAATAGGACAAGCTAATTGTAAAGAATTGAGATTTCCAGCACTGAAGATTGTCAACAACTGACTCCACAAAGGACATTCTGGTGACAGCAAGAATAAGCAAGCAAATAAGAGAGGTCACTATAAATCTACGCGAAAAGACTGAGGGAATCTTGAATTTAAGAGTGTTGTTTTCCTGAGGCAAGGAAAGTTTGTCCACATCAACTAGTTTTATTCCATTCCACTGGCTGGTATCGAAGTTCTTCATTGTAGGGCTGATGTCCACACTGGAACAAGGTAAAGGGGTTTCTTTGAGCACCTTGATTTTTTCCCTGAACTCCTGCATCTGTTGCAGAAATATAATGGGTTCAGACACATCTTTGAAGGCCTCTGCGATGTTAAAAGCCATCCGTTGCTCTTGCAGAATTGTGTTCAGTTTATTGATTTCCGGATCGTAGGCCTGCATCACTGCAAGCTTCATGGTCTCAAAGTCAGAGAGAATCTCATTTCGTTTCTGCTCCAGCGTGTGCTGCAGCTTCTCAAAGAACTCCTTTACTTTGTCAGAATCTTTGGTCAGCATCTGCAGAGCTTTCCTCTTACTGGTTTCTAAGGTATCCAGCCGTGAGAGGGCATCTCCACAACGCCAAGTTTCAAAGCCCTGAAACAGGGTTTCAAAAGCCCGCTTCTCCTGGGAATAGGCTTCCTCAATAGAACAGAACATGTGCTTTGTGTGGTCACCACGGGTGGCACAAACCCCACAGATGAGCTGCATGTCTGTCCGGCAAAAAATGTTAAGGGGTTGCCCGCTGTGCACTTTGCACACAGGCATTTTCGGAGTTACTTTGATTTTGTTATACTTCTCCACAATACCTTTCAGGGAATAGTTGACTTGCAAGCTGTTGACTCCAGTAACAGGAGTTTCCTTCCTGCACGTGGGGCATTTGAAAGGGGACGGCCTCCAAAGCACA
Organism: Balaeniceps rex; assembly: GCA_013401315.1. NCBI lineage: Eukaryota > Metazoa > Chordata > Aves > Pelecaniformes > Balaenicipitidae > Balaeniceps > Balaeniceps rex. Next base: position 25,315 of record VYZW01025370.1, read on the forward strand.
TTCCGCACGTTTCCCTCAAGAATTCCTTCCAGACACTTTCTGCAGAAATTGTGTGAACAGGGCAGGACGCGAGGATCATCAAACAGGCTACAGCAAATGGGACAGGTGAGATCTTCCTCTAGGAGCTCCATCATATCCTAGGAAAGAGAAGAAAGATGGTAACAGAACTTACGCATTTTATTTCTCCTCCAGGGAAACCATGCAAAAACCAATCTCCATCCAAGACACGGCTCAGTGAGAAAAGGATCTACTTTTTTCTCGAGTATCCTTAAGACAGAGTCTCGGCTGGGTTCTTGCAACCCATCCAGTTAGCTGTGGTATCTGGCCACCAGATGGCAGGCACAAGAACGGCTCAGTGTCCAGGCAGAACCATTTTTGGATTCTCAGCTAGAAATGCAGGAAAAGAAGGCTTGCCAAACCCAGCAAGGGCTTTGAATGAAAATAACTCATGTACTCATAATAACAGTTCAATACTTACATCTTTCTTCACTGATGCAATACCCAGAAACTGGATTTTCACAAAAGATACCCAGCCGATAAGCTCTGTTAAAATGCGATTACTCTCTGCTTGCTCAACTCATCCAAAGCTTACAGTTCCAAACCCCATGCACCACTACTGTAAGAAGGCAATATTAAAGGTGACTGAAAAAGCCCAGTTTCAGAATTTCTTCAGCTACAGAATAGGTGATGTGGCTCTTTGCTCTACCTGCAAAGACGAAGGGGAGTCACCACTCACTTAAAACGTTAGCTTTTCCTCTTGCTCCTGTATATTTGTAAATAACCAAGTGAATGTGTTATTGTTGAGCTATTCAGCACAAAGTTAAAACACTTCAGAGAACAACTGCCCATAATCCTTGATAATTCATCATGAAACAAAACTGTTAACCATGTTTACTCATCTGCAATCTCTACTTCCAATTCCATTCTCACAGCATTCACGCCTCAGCAATTTCTTTTTGTGGACAGGACCTTCAGAAAGAGGATTCATCATGTACTCCTTTGTATTGGAAAGTCTCAGTGAAGGGACCCAGCACACTACCCTCCCAGTGCCTCTAACCAAAGTCAACTTCTCAGATGCAGACACCTTGTAACTTACAGCATACTGTAAGAAAACAAATAGCTAATAAAGACCAAAATAGGTGACAGTTTGTATTAGCCAAAACTCTCAAACACTTAGTTTTGAGCTATAATTAGAAAGATGCTTCCCTTGTATAAATTCCTTCCATATTATACAATATGTATTCATACATATATGTAACAAAATTCCTTTTATAAATTAAAAGATGTATCACAAAAAAGAGGATCAAAGTAGTCCTGTGACAGTAAGGCATACGAATGAGCTCTTCTAATTAGTTTTCATGTTATTAGTAAGGTTCCTGTCCCCTCAAAGAGATATAAAGTGGCAAACATGGGAGCCAAGAGGAGAGCTGCAAGGGAAGATCCACGCTGCACAGGACAAGAAGAGCAATAAAATCAACACCAAAGCAAAGATAACTGCAGGGAAGAAAGGCAAGGTCAATTCTGAGTTTCTTTCACAAGGGGACAGATACAGTCCCAGCAAGACTTCACAGTAAAAGAGCTGTCCTTGAGAGGTATAAGCAAACCTCCCATGCTTTGCCAGTGATGAGGAGGAGGGGTATTCCCCGTGCTTGTTTGGATAAGGAGAGTTTGCAAAAGTTGCCAGCTTTTCTACTCATCCTCAGGACTAAGGTCATCAGACAGAAGTCAGCCACCATTACAGCTAGGGACAAAGCCCCAGAGAAAAGGTCTAATGACTCAATTTACCACCTAAGGTTTCCTGTAAGACCGCAGATCCCATTCAGAAACTTCATTTTCTGTGACAAGAAAGTCGTCTGGAAGCGCCTCTCAATGCTAGAACAATCAAGGTTTCTCTTCCGTCCTCTTCCTACTGCCAAAAAGAATGGGATGACAGGAAGAGGTTGATTCTGCCCCCATACTCGAGTACTCTTTATGAATAGTTCCCTCTTTCCAAATTGTACTCGCAGCTTTTAGCCATGATAGCAGGACAAAGATCAGTTTTGCTCACGTGTTAAGAGGATAATAACTACAAAACTAAAATGACAGTTCTCCATCTTTTAGTAAATGGAAATTCACACTGCAGAAAAAATTTGCTCTGGTCTGCCTCCTCTGCCAGGGAGGATTTTACTTCTTAGTTAGGGAGCTGGAAAAGCAGCTTTGCATGCCGGACAGTGAGGACTGCAAACCACTGCAGAAAATGCTTACTACAACACGTTCCATCAAAATTGCAGGACAAACATTGAAGGCTTCGTGCTCCTAAAAATACAAAAAACATATACAAAAAGGTTTCATGATCCAAATAAAACTGTCCTGGTGCATTCCAACCCCACTTATCCAATTAAATAATTATGGTTTATAAATATAACTGAATTTCAAAACCATTATATGACATCATTAAAAACCTAGGATTTTAAAAAAAGAAACAGGCAAATCTATGAGCTTTTTTTTCCCCCTCATACAACACCAGTAACACCAAACCAAAAATACTGAAAACTGATATGACTGGTTGGGACAGCTGAACTTCTGTCTTCTTTAGGACATTAATTTCAGAGAGTAAGTTGCCTGGGGATTAAAACATCCCTTTGTATTAGCAACTTGGTATTTGTGTGGGGAACTACAGCAACATTTCAACTTCTCCATTGGGAATTTCTCTGTGTAACTTCTGATGCAGCTCTGGATGGCCCTGGAATTCCCCACTCGTAGCACACGGACCAAAAAGCACAGCGATTTCTTCCTTCACCTGAGCTACATAAACTCTCTGGGTACAAACCCAGCAGATGTGACCCACTAGAAACAGCAACTTGCACAGTTTTATCACTAGGCAGAAGAATGGCAAAACAAATCAAACCATAAACGCAAAAACAACCACAGTAGCTTTTTCCCACGCTCCAGCGAGAAATCCATCTAGCACGCTTCTCAGCACAGAAGTTGGGTTTATCAACCAGCAGCAGGCTGAAAGTAAAACCAAAGCTTCTACAAGCTTCAAACAAAACAAAAAGATAGCTCTTGAATTACAAGTTTCCTGCAATGGCGTGTAAGTATTCTAAATAGTACTTGACCAAGTCAGGCTGCATTTCCACAAGCAGTTGAGCTAGTCAGGAGAGGTCTCGTCTCCCTTTCTTTGCAAGGGCCCTGGTCCTTGTCAGGACCTCCTACAAGCAATTTCACCAGCCTTCTGTCAAACTGGTGTGTTGCATCAGCCAAAAAAAGGGTCCTGTGCAGATAAGGCAGGAGGAAGGGAGATGGGAGCTCCTCCTTCCAGCAGCAACGATCTTTACTCTGCACACCCCATCGAGAGGAACCGCAACCTAACGGAGGGTCAGTGTAGACATTTTAACATGGTACGATTGACCTCCAGGTGCAGTAGGTATCCAGGCAGCCAAAAAGAGCTGAGGAATGTGGCCGTGCTTTAAACCTGTTATTTCATGGCCAAAGTTTTTTCCAGGAGTACCAGGTAGATCCAACACGTTCAGCCTTCAGAAAGCTAGAAAGGCCTGGAGAAATAAGCAATTCTGGTTCAGTGCAGTTACAGCCCCAAGAACACCGTTTCATCGCCATGGTTTGACAATCCTCCGGACGCAGGGGCAGTGCCAACGCACGCTCCTGCGCTCACCTCCTTGTCCCTCTCTCCAGGCAGGAGTTCCCTCACTGCTTCTGGTTACAACTCCTGCCCCG
>VYZW01025370.1:29548-84053 GCA_013401315.1 Balaeniceps rex
GGGGTGGGCAGGCCCCGGCCCCGGCCCCGACCCCGGCCGCGGCCCGCAGAAGCGATCGGCCGGGAGCTGCTGCCCGCCAGCCCGGACGGGGTGCGCCCACCCACCTTGGCCGGCGGCCGCCGATCCGGCCCCGGGGCAGGAGCTGCTGCGGCTCTTCCTCCTCCCCGTGCCTGTGAGCGGCAAGGAAAGCCCCCGAGGCTGCCAGGAGAGGGGAACTGGCGGCCTTGCAGCCAGGCGGTGGATGCCGCTTGTCTAAGCCGGTGGCCGAGGTCTGCAGCCCAAAGCAGGCTGCCTGTTCTTCCGCCGAGATATTTACGGGTTTCTGTTGTTTATTAACTCTGCTAAATTAGACTTCAGGCTGCAGCTCACAGGCGCGTGCTGCGCAGCATAACAAGGAGTGCTGCTGGGCGGCAATCTTGCTGAGCATCTTCCACCTCCTGAAAGCACTTATTAAAAAACAATAACAGCATTTTAGCCAGATATCCTTATGCGCTTCGTAAAAGGATGGGGACACATTCCTATTTGCTTTAACGCACTGGCTGTACCATTTCCTACTGGTGAATCTGTTGGAGAGTAACGTGGCCTGTCAAACCTGTGCAGGTCTCCCGCAATAACACCGACTAGTCCCAGGGAGACAGGAGCAGGAGGGATCCCGCGTCTGCCTGGGAGGACCATCTAGTCACAGGACTATGAAACTGCATCTGGAAGTGCCGAGACTGCGGAGAACCGTTGTGATTTTTTATCGGTTTTGCAGTCCTGCTGTTAGTTCTCAGTCAACACAACAGGTCTCACATCAAAGCCAAACTGAACTTACTTTCGAGTTAGACTTTGTGAAACACTACATCAAAAGCTGTTCCAAAACGCGTGTACTCTCTGCCTCCTGCATCCCTGTCACTCCCCTACTCTTCACTCACCCACTGCAGTCATGTCACTCATCAGCACAGGGGAGATTATTCACGTTCAGGACTACCCACACACATAACGTCACAGGCTAGACCATATATCAAATGAAGCTCCCTCACGCATCTGACATCTTTCTTCCGATTGTTTAGGAATCTGGATTTTAAAAGTCATTCAATAACATGCCGAGGCTGTGGTTCCCCAATTTACTGCAGCCAGAAGAGGAAGAGCTCTCCTCTTTCTCGCCTCCCCTCCCGCTGCCTCCACCCGAGCTGGCCTGCCCTCTCAGCTGGACTCAACAGGAACATTTTGATCAAGGACAAGTATTTTCGAAAATCCCCTTCAGAGCACTTGCACGCTTGGGCATTTCATCCACTATCTACTGGAGAATGGCCCCAGAAAGTAGAGTTGCTGCACAAAAGCAACCAAGACCTTTAGGTGCACTTCAGTGTCCTGCTTGTTTCTTCTTAATTGCCCGGCATCTTCTTTGCCATTTATTAAAAGGAAGTAATTCCAGGTAGTTTCTGAAAAGTGATAGCTTAATCCATTCCTCAGCTACCCAAATTAAGTGATACCCCAATGCTTGCGCGTTTACGTTTTCCAAGTACCCCTTGTCTATGCTTTCCCAACAGCCATTTTTATATCAAGAATTTCCTGATTCTATTAATCTTCTCTGTAATTTTATGGTTAAAGATATTAACAAAAACATGGCATTCTAGACTCCTCACCCATTATTAAGTTCATATATTTCTCGTATAACTTTTTTCCTGATATATTTTTAGAGTACATTTTATTCTTCATTAATTCTTTGGGCTGTTCCTACTCTGACTCCTTATAAATGAAGAAGGAGCGGTATGGGCATAAGAGTGGACACCTGCCTGCCCAAGACATCTCCTCTTCATTAGGACCATCTGAAAATGTTCTTGTCCCTCTTTGCCTGGGCTTTCTTCTGTCAAAGATGAAAGCTTAAACTTCTGGGCAAACACAGCACGGAATTTCTGTGCTTGGTGCATAGAGACAGTGCCCAGCCAGCACCATACTTGAGTGTACCATGGCTGTCCTGAGCGTGATCAAATATAATTTGGGCATTTTACTGCTTCTACCTGACTGACAGAGTTGCACATAACCAACTGCTTTGCACACATGTAAGTCCATCTTTCTACACTCTTTCTAGCTCTTTGCTGTTTATAGAGGTTTTCCAGTAGCAGTTCGCTTATGAGCTTGCATTCCCGCATCTGAGAGCACAGAGTGTCTTCCCGAAGCAGCATCAGAGGCCATTTGTTGAAGCTTCAGAGAAAAGTTCTGGCTGATGCAAAAGAGCATTAGTAGATCTGTGGCACTATTTCCCTATCTAATAAGAAAACAAACCCTAGGCTCAAAGGAGACGCCCGGCTTGAAGGGAAGTGTTAGCATAAATGTCACTTACCCATGGGAGGGTTGAAAATAAAGGGTAGGAATTTGGAAGGAATTATAAAATAGTGGCAACTTCCAGCTTTATGAGACAAACACCGTGTTTGTTGTCAGACAAAGGGATAGCGCCTATTGACATCTTTAAACTACAGAGAGAACCCAGATAGTGGCTCTTCTACTAAGCATTATGACAGGAGATTTCTGAGACTGAAGCTGTACGCTGTGGTTCAGTCAGCGACCTCAGAGCTGACTGCTACTGCCCTCCTCACCTGTGCCAGCTCTGCCAGCCTCGGCAGATGCTTTACCAAGCTGATTCAACCCGCTAAGCCAGCAGAACGCTATTCCTTTTTCTTTGCCAGGGTGAGTTTTCTGCTGATTCAACGAGTTAAACCCGTTCAGTGCAGGATTAGACAATCTCCAGGTCTAACACTGGAGGAGTGAGGAAAAGAGGAGCAAGATTTTTCCCTTTCTGTGGAAGCAAGCCATTAATGTGACTCAAGTTGTAACAGGTAATTTTACCCTGAGAGGTAGATTCACGGTGGGTTAAGCCAAGCCGAGTCTGTGCTACTGGCAAAAGAGATAATTCCATCCTTTTCCCTTCCCTTAGTCATGCTTTCCTGATGCCTCCTCTCCGCTGGCTCCAACATTCATGTGGCCACATGTTAGGCTAGATCCGCTTGCCAACAGAGCTGAAAGCTAATCCGTTTTAAAAAAAAAAAGTTTTCAGCAGGATCAATTTTGGCAGCCAGCTGATCCCGCAGCCGAACAAACACCAATGCAGGATGAGCCATCGAGAGGGCCTGTTTCGGTGGCAGCCTGCATGATGCACGTCAGCATAAACCAGAAGTGCCCCCACAGGCCATAATTTCACAAATGCTTCCAGCCAGCTATTGCTGGTGCTGCTGCCAAAAGTAACACAGCCTTGCCCTTCGGCCACACCAGCTGCTCATTCCAGGCCCTCGGCACCCCCTGTGCTGTGCTGGAGAAGATGTCTAACACAAAACTGATTGATAAATGTAGCTGGAGTTAAAAGCAGCTTTTTTTTTTTTCCCCCAGGTTTGTATTCCTCATCAGTAAGGCTTCTCTGAAGCCAGGCTACTAAAGCATGGTCAGATTGTAATTGTGTCCTAGGGTGAAACACCGAAGAAAAGAGGTGAGTTGAGGGTATTTTCCAGTCTTATCCTTGGCTGCAAGTCTGCCTTTTACTTCTCGCTGAAGGAGGTTAAGGCTTCACGTCCCGTTGCAGAGGTGTCAGAGCACACACAGAGTACACTCCAGCATTGGGACAGTGACTTCTTGGAGCATGCTGCTTTATTCAGCTGTGCTGGTGTGAGCATACCCTCAAATGGAGAGAGACAATCTGAGATGTATGATGTAATTGCTGTGGGTACCTAAATACGGAAATAATCTGCAAGAGCTTCGATGCCGATAGCAGCTTGGAAAGAAGATGCTGGAAGATATCACAAATAAAGGAACTATTCAGAACAGCTCTGTGTATCAAACACCTTCCTCATGTATAAACGTTTCACAGCTATATCGTATCTGACTACATTTCTGTTCAACAGATACATCTGGACTACATTAAACACTCCCAATGAGGGATCAGAGAAAGCAGTTTCTTGTTATTGTTCCATAAAAGCTACTTTTAATACGCAGTCGAAATACCAGGCATTAAAAATCCATGAAAGATCATCAGCGATTAAAATGATCAACTGTTGTTTTGAGGTCTGAATTTCAGAGACTGCCTTGATATCTGCAGGGTCTCCGATGACTATTTTAGCAGTACTGAAAAGCTCTGCTGTTTTACATACAGAACTTTGACCCACGCGGTTAACTAATATTCAGCACTTTGCCAAATTTTCCTGGGGNAATCCTATTTATTTACAAAGAATGTACAGCCACGTCCCATTTCCTTGCACGCAGAGGAAGCAAATGGGAGGGAGCGCTGTGCGGCAGTCCAAGTTTGCTGCTCTAGCCAGGATGCCTGCCCAGAAGAAGCTGTCCCTTGGCTTTTTCTCAGGGCCATGCACCACTGCTTCTCCCACTGTCTGCTGGCTCTCGCGTGGTGTTTCCGGTCCCGGACATGCACACAGGCAAACACAGCTGCAACCAATCTGTGCTCTTGCTGCCGCGTTCGCAAGCAGTCCCTAGAGAAATCCCTCTGACTTTCCCCAAATTAGTGCTTGCTCATATGAGTTAGCTCATCTTAGCGCTTGGCCATGTAGCCCTGTGCCGTGGGCAGTGGTTTCTAGTCTTTAGCTGCCTTACACCATAAAAGAACTTAATTGCTCCTTCCTGTACAAAGCATGGCCAGCGTGCCTGTCAGTTTTAATGAGGTTTGTGATTGCCTATAGATCAAAGCTCTGAGCCGGTGGGTTTTGCTTATATTGCATAGAGGAAAGGAGAAGTCACCTCCAAAGTAAATAGAACAACGAGGAACAGAATTAATTTTCATATACAATTTCTTCTATGACTTGGCAAGCATCAGATTAACTGTATAAAACAGAAGACGTCCTATAGAATGTTAATCCTCACAAGAACACATTATAATGAAGATTTCAAAAGTACAAGCACAACCTGTTTTTCATCTGAGACCTTGTCTGTATCATCTTCCAAACCACAGGCCTGACCCTGGGAGTGGAAGACTGCTTTCAATAAACAAACCTTGACTTTCCAGTCCTGCACCATCATTTACTTCTGTGCAAGTTGCATGGAGACGTTACTAAATCCATTCCAGCATATTTAATAACTACTTTTTTGGTTGGTTTTCACAGGTGTAAATGCCTCCACAAAGCTTGTGGCAGCAGAGAAGCAAGTCCCAGTGTTTTTTACTAGCAGGGCGAAGAGGAGTTATTTTTCTGAGAACTGATTAGTTATGTTGTATTACATGCTGTAACAATGGTAGAGAGTGCCCCTCTCTCCCACGAATTTGGCGTTATCAGGGAACCTTTCTGAAACATACTTGTCTGCAGCCAGTAGATCTACTTTGCAGGGCTAATGAGAGACAGTTGTATTTTGTGAATGAAGCTCTGAGCTAGAGAACAAAACAAGTCAATGACCATAGTTTTCTTTCAGCAGGACCTCCAAATATGCCTGCATTTATGAAATGGATGGGACTGTTCTTTTTCCCGTTCTTCTAACATGGTTCCCAGGTCTCTGCTGCTACTGTTCAAGGAAATAAAGTTAAAATCCTGTGAGCAACAAACATGTTTAGGCATGCTGAGCATAATTTTGCTTCCAGTGTGGGAGGGTCCTAAATACTTGGCCTCCCCAGTGAACGAAATGCACATTCAAGAAAGGCAGAAGCTGAATTAACCCTTCATTACCAAGCACAATTATACTTCTAAGTATTGGAGTCCGGATCTTCATTTCCTTGGCGCAGTTCTGTGTGCATGGTAAAAATTTTGGGGTTCAAATATGCTCTAAACAGGCTGACAAGCACATCTACAAATACGGTACTATCCTGCTGGAATTGCTCACCTCATCCTCCAAGCAAGGCATACGAATAAGCCATGTTCCTTACCAGCTGACCAGCTGACTTTTGCCTTACTTCCAGCAGACCAACACTGTTACCTGCTTGATTTTGTCCGGCACCAGAGCCTTCACTCAGGGCACACATACATCTTTGCTGCTGTTCCTGCACAACCCATTGTGACACCAAGCTGTCACCAGCTGCTGTCAGGGTGCTCAGCAGCCAGGCTCCACACCTGGAGGGATGGGTGCAGGGATGAGAGCTGCACTGACCTTGGTCCTCCAAGGCTTCCTGCCCACCGAGCACATAGGCACTGGAGTCAATGTGCTCCAAAGCAGCACCGGCAACTTTTCCGAGCCATGGCATGCACCCCACAAAGTGCTGCAGTTTGCTGGCCTGTAAAACCAGCCTCTCAAGTTAAGAAAGCAGTGGAGCAGGAAACTGGCAGCAAGGCACAGCCAGCCACTGCTCCCCAAAGACCCATCCCCTTGAGCCCAACTGGTTTGGCAATGCTGACTTCGTGTGGTGAGATGTGTTTGTTTTCCCAGTGCTCATTTTGGGGAAGGAAGGACTTACTGGGGCACAGAGAAAAAAATGGGATGGGGAGTCATTTGGAGGTTGAGTCTCTCTCAAGTTTTTTTTTTAATATTTTTTAAATACATTAACATTTGTCATTTAGCATTTACTGTAACAAACCCGCAGTGTGTGACAGACAATAAAAATCCCGCAGTGCCTTAAATGGGACTAATTATGTGAACAACAAGCTACCAATGAGAATCATGATGCCCTCCATACGAAACAAATAAACATCAGTTTCCACCTAATAGTTACTTCTTAGAAGTTCAAGACTAATCCCATTTGGCATATTTTAAGGAAGTGAGCTCTTGACCCCAAATGTTTATGGGCTGTAACAGTAAGTCCAATAAAAGAAAGGAAGCATATTTTAAAGCTGCTCTTAAAATCAGATTGGGCGCAGTTTTGAGAAAGACAGCGTTTCACCTCATGTTTCAAGTAAAAGGGGTAAGTGTGACTGATACAGCCCATCCAGACCAATAAGATATTTCTTGCTATGAGGATTTCTTTTTAACAAGGGTTTTTGAATATCTGCTTAACCCTCCCCCCTCCAGACAGATAACGTTGTACCACATGGGTTACATTAGTTGCATCATATTATATGCTGTAATAAAATGCTAAGGGAGCTTTCTAGGTGAAATGCGGCAAAATAAGACACCAGCTGAAAATCATGAGAAACAACAATTTAATCCCAAATTGGTTTGGAAATAAATAAGCCTTTAAATATATGTATTTAAATGATTTGCTGCCTGCAAACCATTCTAGATCAGCAGTTCATGGCACAACATTTATTGCATATTTTCCTGTAGAAAAATTAAAATGTGAAGTAGGTACAGGTGGGCTTCTATAGCCATGTTATCATGATTTACTATATTTGTTGGAGCCCAGTTTGTGGCCCCTGTTCTGGATGCTGTGTGCTGTAGGGACAGCTCTAGGGCTTTTGCTAAAGAAACCCTTGTGTAACCCGACGGCCACAAGTCAAGCTACAGCTTTTTAAATTATGTGGCATTCTGCCTCTATGAAAGGGACACAAAGCTGGTCCCAAAGTGTGCTTTGCAAAAAAACTAAGTGCAATGATAGCATGCTGGCTTTTCACTGTAGCACTCTTTACAGTTGAGTTCAACTGGTCCTGAGTAAATCAGGAAAAAGACCCTACCAAAGCTTTTGAACAGATGAGAAAGTACTCTAGAAGCAAACAGGACCCAAAAAGTTCAGACTTAAGACTCACTAGCCGGACAGGTCTGGAAGATGAGGAGAAAAGGCAGCCCACAGGGAGCAAACGCCATGGAGGCAGGCGGAGAGACCCTGGGCAGGAGAGGTGGCCGTCCCCGCCAGGCCCTGCTGTGCCAACCTTTCACTTCGAGGAGTCCTGTCTCTTTTGACTTTTCCAAGAATAAAAAAAAAAAAAGAAGGGGGAAAAAAAAACCAGAAAGAAGATAAATGTGGTTCTTGTTACTTGGAGCCAGGAATAACTGACCAGTAAATTTCCACGAAGGAGTGCCTTCCCACATGGCCCAGCACTGTGAAGTTTGTTGACGTGATACCTACCATCTGCCCATCATGATCAGTGTCCTCTTTTTTGTGTATATATATATAAAAATTGCCATTATATATATAGTGTGTATATATATATAAAAAAATTGTCCTATGTGGTTGTGTGTGTGTATATATATATAAAAATAAAAATTGTCCTTCAGGTGGCCGTGTGCTGGGGCTGCGGGCAGCCGGCCGAGCGCGGTGCCGCCTCAAGCCACCGCCACATTCAGACAGTTCCTCAGCTGCGGAGGAGAAGGACCAGGCGTCTGGCTGCATTTGTTTTAATTTAAATTTTCACTTCCTGAGGACAGATGGGGTTTTAATGGGATTTTTTTAGACCGCACTCAATTTCACGAGGCCCCCCCTCGCCCCTCCGGTCCGAGCTGCGCCCGGTAGGGTCCTGCCCGCCATGTCCCGCCGCCTCCCGCCATGTCGCGCCGGGGCGGGCAGCGGGGAAGGGACGCCTGCCCGCTCCGCCGCGCGGCGCCACCTCCCTCCCGCCAGGGGGCGCTGCGCCCTGCCTGCCTGCCTGCCCCNGGCCGGGGCCGGGGCCGGGGCCGGGGCCGGGGGGAGGCGGAGGCGGAGGCCGAGGGGCGGTGGTGCGGGCGTCCCCCCGGCGGGGAGGCCCCAGGCCCGGTGCCCGGCAGGGGGGTAACCATCCGGAGTCTTGTCTATACCGTTCTTTGAGCGTCATGCATAGGATGAGCTGTCCACAAAACCGTGCCCAGGCTTTGCTGAGGAGAGAAGTGATCCGGGTCAGCTGCAGCAGAGCCGGGGAAAGAGCTGGGAGGAAAGCTGTGCGGCCTATTAGCCTGTTTTTATTCAGTTGTGTGGGTGGACCTTGACTGTCTCCTATGTTCTTGACCATGACAACAGTGCCTAAAGATGAAGTCTTCCACTGGGGAAGGAAAACTTAGTAGACGATTTTTTCTGTCTGTATTGGCAGGCATGTTTCTAATAAAAGGTTTTTTTCAGAGAATAATTAAACATCTTGCAATTCCATTAAACATTTCTACCTGATGTGCCTTCTCTTTGCAAAATTTTTTTCTCCAGTGTTTAGAGGCAGGGTACAGGGCTTTGGTCTCACAGTGAACCCTTTCTGACTAGATGGTAAGTTATGCTTCTGATGTGGCTGAGCAAAGGTTGTAATCAGCATGGTGCTGTAAAACCCAAGAGGCAAAATAAAAGCAGCATATAGATTTTAAATAAATAAACCCTAGTTGAAAGATGAACTAGCCTGTAAACAGCCTTCCTTTTCTTACTTCAAAGCATGGTCCATCATCATAATTCTTACAGACTAATGAAGCTCTTACTTGGGACAGAAAGAATAAAAACTGTTCTCAATGTTTAGGGCTTTTAAGGGCTGCTTCCAGACTTCTGGAAATGTTTTGAAGTTTTGCGGGTTTTTTTCTTCTTGCAGGAACAGATGTCGTCATTGTTAAAAATGGCAGAAGAATATGTGGCACAGGAGGCTGCTTAGCCAATGCACCTTTGCATCAGAACAAGAGCTATTTTGAGTTTAAAATCCAGTCCACAGGTTAGTCAGCAAAAATGTACAACTTTAAACTTGGAAGGTATGTCAGATTGCCTGCTGGTGGTCATATCTCAAATACCGAGCACGTGCATCTTTCTAATTGCATCCTTGAACTTGTGAACGTTGGAGAGTTTTATAAGTTGTTATTGTGTAAAAGGAAATTTTCTTTTTTTTTTAAATTGTGGCTCTGAAGTACTAAAAGGAATGGTAAGTATATAATAAAGGAATGCAAATACTAAAACACCATATTGTTTTGTATGCTGTTATATGCATGTTTTTCAGTTAGCATATTTTAGAAATGTTTTTTGGTAAAGAAATGTTTATGACCACATAAAACAACGTAGCTATGACGTTTTAGGGTTTTTTTTCAAATAGTGCAGTTTATCCAGCAATATTTGTACCTATTTGTCTACCTTCATTTGCTTTTAACGTGCACTGTGTTTGCCCAGGCAATGGTAACACTCCTTGTGCTACACTTTGCTCTTCAAGTCAAATGTGCAGCACTTATTCTGACACTGCCTTATTAAGATGAGCTTTTCAGCACCCTGTTTCTTTCTTTGTTTTGCACAGACCTAATGCAAGGCAGCTGAAAGTGAGTGAAATTTGGAAGCATTATGCTTTTACTAATACGGGCAGCTTCACTAGTACAGAGTGCGCTCCAGGCTTGCCTGTATTCTAACATTAAAAATCAGCCTGTATTTTTAAAAGCAACATACACTGTGAAAATGAAGCTGTTCTTTCCCTAAGTGTGAGAGGGAGGGAAGAAGAAGGGAAGTGTTAGTCCAGAAACAGGCCTTACGATGCCCGCTGGAGCTTGACCTCAGCGTTTTTTGGGTAAGGGTTGTTTGCATTCAGTTGGATTGGAGTGCAGGCAGCGTGAACACAAATCTGTCCAAAACACTTTGCAGTCAAACCAGTTGTTTAGTTTTAAACTACAAGTAAACCCCAGATTAGTCTTAACTTGGCAATTTTAGTATCCTTTCTGTTGGGGGAAGAATCCACTGCAGCTGTTGTTCATATATGGTCATTGTTCACACAGATACACTATCCATGTTCTTATACTTGAGAAAAACAAGAAATAAACTCTCGTGGTCCCTATGAGCCATGTCTCGTCTATTCCTGTGCCCCAAGGCAGGAGAACTGTAGATCACTTAACTTAAAACTTCGATTCCCAGAAGTGTCCCTTTGCAATCGGGGTCATCCGTGGAGTCACCCTGACTGTCAGAAAGTTTTCTGAAGTCTAATCTGAATCTTGTTCACACTCTTGTCCTTTCCTTTCTGGGCATGTAAGTATTAGAATAAATTGTTTTGCAGTTTTGTCTTTTTAAACTAATTTTCTTACATTTTTGCCTCATTTTAGTCTTCTGTAGATTAAGCGGTCCCAGGGTTTTTTTTTTTCATTATCTATTTACAGATGATGTTTTTACACTTTTGATTGGTTTTGTTGTTTCTTCTAGAATATCTCTAATTGACCTAATTTGTCTCGAGGTACGATACTTAAAATGGATGCTCTGCTCCAGCTGCAGCAGCAGTAGATGTCCTTCATCTGCTGTACATACGTCTGCTTTATACATGCCATACATCCAGAAGTTTTTCACAACAGTAGGACACAGACTCATGCTTAGCATGTGGTCTGTGATAACTCCCAAATTAAATTCTATGAACTGGTTGTCAAGCCACTATTGTATTTGTGCCACTTACTATCCCTACTTACCTGCTGTTCTTCATAATTTGGAAAAAGCAAATGCATTTTCCTTATTTCAGACCTTGTAACCAATTTGTCAGGATCATTTAAATTTGAGGGGCCTCTGAAGAGCTTCCAGTCCTGTCAGGTTGGTATTGGCAGCACGTTTAATAAGCACATCGTCATGTTATCCAAGTCGTCGATGTGAATACAGAACACTGTCTGACCTTGTGCATTCAATGCAAAACCTCAAACCCCACTTGAGTCATCTTTTTTGATTTGACAGGTTGCTACTGATGAGTAGTCCTGGAATACAGTTTTCTAACCAGCTGTGCATTGATATTGCTGTAACTGTCTAGACCATGTTTTCGTTATTTGACTATTTCAGTGTTGTATGAGTTTCAAAAGCATTACCACATCAAGATCTATCACATTTACAATTTCTTCTTTTTTCCCTAAGACTAGCCTAACCAGCTGAAAAAGGAAATTGTGTTGTTCACAAATCCGTGCTAGTTGGATTTATTTTTTACATCCTCCTACAGTCTCAGAGTTTGTTTTCAATATTTTTCTGGGAATAAAAGTTAAGCTAAGTGGTTACAATTCTCTGAATCCTTCTTTGTCAGGGTAGATGCTGTTTATCTTCAGTCTGTTGTGACTACTTGTACTGGGTCTGGCTGGGATGGAGTTACTTTTCTTCATAGCAGCTTGTATGGTGCTGTGTTTTAGATTTGTGACCAAACCAATACTGATAACACACTAACGTTTTAGCAATTGCTGAGCAGTGTTTGCACAGCATCAAGGCCTTTTCTGCTTCTCACTGCCCCTCTAGTGAATAAGACTGGGGGTGTGCAAGAGGTTGGGAGGGTACACAACCAGGCAGATGACCCGAACTAACCAAAGAGATATTCCATGCCACATAATGTCATGCTCAGTGACAAAAGGGAGAGGAGGGAATTTAGGGAGGGTAGCCATCCTTTGCTTGGGAATTGGCTGGGCATCGGTCTACCCATGGGAGGTGGTGAGTGATTGCCATTGCACCACTTTGTTTCATTTTGTTTTCTTCCTTCCACTTCTTTGCTTATCTTTACCCACAAGTTTTCTTGGTTTTACTCTTCCTTTCCTCTTCCTCCATCCCACTGGGGCCTGTGGGGCAAAGTGAGTGAGTGGCTAGGTGATGCTTAGCTGCCTACCAGGGCTAACCCACAATAGTCCTGGTATTTCCAAGAGATACTTAACCGGTAGTACCACCATGGCAGTAGTTAAAAACACTTTATGCTGTCCTGCTTCAGTCAGATAGTCTTCAAAATTTTGTGTTTTTTTTTTCTTACCATGTTAATGTCACATTGTAGGGATTTGGGGTATTGGAGTTGCAACCCAGAAAGCAAACTTGAATCAAATTCCACTTGGTCGAGATGTCCATAGCCTGGTGATGAGAAATGATGGTGCACTCTACTATAACAATGAGGAGAAAAATAGACTACCAGCAAACAGCCTTCCTCAGGAGGGCGATGTGGTGGTGAGTTTCTTAAGGCTTCTTTATTTCCCCAGCTGTTCCCAGATTCCTCTTATTTACAGCTCTGTGGTCAGACTGACCGTTTCAGTCAAATTGTTCGGCTTGCATCTCCCAGTTTGGAAAGTGCTGATACAAACTCCTGCTGTGTTTGAACGGATCAGCAGCCTGGACATCAGTGGACTTCATTCTCAGCACTGATATGTTTCTGAATGAGGGACAGACTTTACTAGTGTTTGAAAAGTAGCCTCCAATGCTCTGTTGCAGTCTGGTTGCAGTATTTACCTGATGGATAACTCCCATCACGAGGTTCCTACGTTGTTTGAGATGGGACCTTCCTGAACTAATAATGTGCTGGGATGCATTACATAGCTATGCACCATGCCCAGCTGAACCCAAGATCCCATAGCTAACTGGTTAATGATTAGAAGGACAGAGTTGAGCAGAGATAGGTCCTGGGTGATAAATGAATTGTATTGTTATCCAAACTTTTGTAGGGAAGGAGAGATATTAAGTGGGGAGGGGGTAGTGCTCACTGGGAAAATGATTAAGAATGAGAGCAAATGGAGAATCTTAAGATTTTGTTTTCATACCGTACTATTCCAGGTTTCTCAAAACATCTTTAAGTGACTTTGTTCAAAGGGTTGTGTTCTATTGCTGTCATTTTCTCAATGTGCTGTTAGAGGTTTATTTTCAAAAATTCATGGGAGCAATGCAATGAAATTTAGACCATTTATCACCACTACTTTTTCTTGCTGGGTAACCTTGCCTCTATATAGCAGTGGTTAGAAATTTCATCTTTAGAAGCCCCAAACAGCTAAGGCTGATGCCTCCATCCTTTACCCTCAGATACTATATTATTATTCTAATCCCCTCTGAAATTGTTTTTTGGAGGGTTACAGCCTGTTTCAGGGTTTGGTCAACCTATGTAGTCTGAACAGCTTCAACCAATCACAAAAACGTAGCTGATGTGTTACTGCTAACTCCCCAGTTTTCATAAATTTCAATTTATCTTGTTCTGTCACAAAAATAGATTTCTGAAGTACTGAATGACAGCAGAAATTGTCACACACAGCTATACCAAAACAGCGAGAAAAATAATTTAGCTAACAAATAAGTAATTTATTACCTTGTCAGTGTTTGTTTTCTGCTCTGTAGTCAGCATATTTATAGCATTGTGTATGAAACCATGCTGTGTTGTAGAGTAAATGAGTGGCAGAGTAAATGAGCTGAGAGAGGTTTCTGTAAGGAAGTATGGACAGATAAACTTAATTCATAGGATCACTGTTTATTAAAGTTATTTCCATGAGGAGATATAAACAAGAAGACTGCAAACTGCTTAATATTCAAAATCATTGAAAATTTTGTGTTTCTTCGACATGGTGAAGAATAGTTTGGAAATCTGTTTTATAAACTTAGTAAGATGCTGTGTGCAGTACTGTGCTGCATCCAAATTGAATGAGCATTAAGGAATCCTGAGTATTTGAAAATACAAATGTTGCTGGTCATTTATTAACTTCTAGTCCTTTGCAGGAATATTTCAAGTGAGGTTTTCTAGGTTGCTGTGGTTTGCATAATGGTGTTAAAATTTGCCTGTGGCTAACAAAGCTAAATTAAGTAGCGATCTTATGTGTGTAAACTTGTTAATGCTTTTTTGTTAATTTTCTGTACTTTGTAGGGCATTACATATGACCATGTAGAATTAAATGTATATTTAAATGGGAAGAACATGCATTGTCCAGCTTCAGGAATCCGAGGGACTGTCTATCCAGTGGTCTATGGTAAGTCAGAGATTTTCAAACTGTTTCACAGTATGGGCAATATTTTTGTACCAAGTCTGTCTTGTGAGCTATGTATTCTTCTTCTCACTTAAATGGAACACACATCAATCATCTCTTTTTGGCAACTACAACAATAAATTGCATGACAATACAAACCTGGGAAAATACAAAACTATATTTTCACCTCATTTTTAATGCTGCTTAATAGCTAGGGAAAAAAGCACCACTTACCAACTGCTTACAGTATCCACATCCAACAAGCTGGGGAGTTACTGCAGTCAGTCTAAAAATTGCCAGGTAAAAAAACTGTGAAGCAGATGAAAGGAAGAAAACCAACAAATTTGAACTAATGTAGACTTGTGGGCTAATCTGATTTATCTCTGAAGCTTGGTATTTATGCCTGTTAATTTCACATACTTCATAAATGCATTCAGCGTTAGAAATGAATAGATACTGAATTGCTGTTTGTATTTTCTTATGGAAGTAATAACTTTAGTGTAGTACTAGTACAGCTGCTTGCTGTATAGTGGTACAGCTCTTTGCTGTTATACCAAATTGATGCCCAGTTTTGAAAACCAACAATTGGTGAGCAAATTGTGGTAGCTGTTTTGCCAGCAACCATCAATACAACACAGCAGTTTTGAACAAGAAACAAATACCATATCCAATTAATCCCTGCATAGGCAGTTTAAGAAAGAATTTATGAATTATGGAAGCTGGAATTCGGCCAAGACATGTGTTAACAATTTACTCTTCCAGAACTTGGCGGTGGTTTTGTAGTTCCCAAGTAGTCAGAATTCTGTTTAACATCTCATCTGAAAGGCAGCGCTTCCCCTTGCTCAGTGCATAATCGACGCTGCGCTCTGGGTTGGCTTGTCACTTATAGCAAATGATAACTGCTTGTCGGATTCCCTTTATTACACCTACAGCCACCTCCAGTTCATCTTTATTCCTGTGTGAGCTTCATCTTAGTAGCAGCCTCTTCCAAAATCATTTTGCTCTTGAGATACCATTAGCCATGTGATGTGGGTAATGTTTTCATTTCATGGTTGGTCCCTAATGAACTGTTGGCATGTTTCCATTTATATCTTGATACATTTGTAACAGTGAATTTTATGAACAGGAAGAAAATACTCTAGATGTGTTGTAGAGCCTTTGAAGTCTATAAACGTAGCTGACAAATTATACCTTTCCAAGCTATTAGAGTGGAAATTGGTTTATATGGTCATTTTGTGATCCGTTCTTAAGCCACATGATGGCGCTGCTAAAATGCTGTGGCAGACAGTAGCTGCCCTGCAGCACTGCGGGATCTCCTTGCGCAAAAAGCTTCATGAGCAGCTGGGAAAGAGTTGCTGTGTGGTAATTGATTGTTGCATCTTCCTGTATTTTGGAAATGGTGTTACATAGCGTGAAGAATGCAGGTTGCTTTCAGAAAACATTTGGTGGCATGTTAGCTTACTGTAAATCATCTTTTTCTCTGACTAAAGAAGTTCCGTGCCTGGGGAATGCAGTGACCTTTTATTGCCAGGCTCTTATTATCATCTTCCACAAGTGGGTATAATTTCACCGTAATCATCATGTCTCCTACATATAGCTATAACAATTGAAGCCTGAAAATTGCTTTTGCGTGGTACTTACTTGGTATAAACTTTAACTGTAAATGTCCTTAATTTAGTGTGAACTTCTAGTCATGTGAAAGGATTTGACCATAGAGAAGAGAGTTTCTTAAGCATTTACCTTATCTATAATTCAGACTAGAACTATAGATGTCTTTTTAAAAGAAACATGATAGAGCAGGCAAACACAGTGTCAAGCTTGAGAATGTAAAACAGAAAAATGGACTTAAAGGTTGTTCCCTACAGCAGCTGTACCTCAGGCACTTTAGCGGAAGTGAGATGCAACCACTGCATAAGTACCACAGAACTGTACAAATGCACTAATAGGAATTTTAACTGAGCCTAGGAGGGAAAAATTCCTACCTTGGCTCTGAGATATCTAAATTCCAAACCAAAATATGGAGATGAAGCTTTTGTGCTTTGATCTAATGTTGCTAGTGTACCAGGTTCATCTTGGAAGAAGCGGTCTTTGAAAGAGATCTTGCTTTTCTGGCTGGTTGGGTATTTCAGTTTGCTAATGCAATACATGAAAGCTTTGCTCTGAAAATCCTCATCAGTTTCAGTTTCTTTTTTATATTCTATGTTGAAGGTAGTAACACTTGTGTCTCAGATTATGCAGAGGGTCCAAAACTGGGAGAGGTATTGTAAAAAACCATTAACTTCCAACTTAAAGAAGCAGTCAAAGCAGGTCTCTTTGGATCACATGCTGAAACAGATGGTCTGACACCAACCATTGCAGACATCTGAAACATTGTAAACCTCCAGAAAAATCATTGCAGACAGCTGATGCTCCAGCAGAAGTAGGAAGTGGACAGAAAAATACGCAGCTGAAGAGGTGACAGCCCTGCAGTATGTATCTGGTAGTGTCCTTAATCTGTAGATTTCCAGAGAAATAGAGTAGAAAATTTGGAGGGAATTGCCTGAAGCCCTGCTAACACTCCCAGTGAAATCAGAGGTAGCATTCTCATTGACTTTACCAAGGACCATTACCGACTAAAGTAAACAGCAGAAAAGAGAGATGATTTGCTCTCCTTGGGTATATGTGTAGGGCTTCAGCAAATTTGTTGAAGAGATTTCTTTTAGTTCTATTGTATATATGTAATGGATGTATTGGAGAATATTCTTCATGGTTTGATCATAGTATATAATCTAGTAAGACGGTGTACTAGAGGATCAAACTGTAAGTGTTCCTCCTCTAATTCCTTCTGTTTCGTTCTGTTCTGCAGTTGATGACAGTGCCATTCTGGATTGTCAGTTCAGTGAATTTTATCATACACCTCCACCAGGGTTTGAAAAGATCCTCTTTGAGCAGCAAATCTTCTGAAGGTCTTCATACTGAAAATTTGCACCCTGCACTGTTACAAAAGCTTTGTCATCTTAAATAAAGCTTCACTTTACTTCTAGGAAACATATCTGTATTTTTAGTAAGTACTTGTGACTGTTGTCTGCAGAATTAATGTTAACTGCAACACCAGGTAACTGTTGCAAATATAAGATTTCTGGCAATGTTTTGTGGTTGAAAATGAGTGTTTTGGGGCAGGGTTTTTCTCTGATTTGTACTTGATGCATACGAAGACTAAGTGTTACATTCAGTATTTTGAATAAACTGGAGCTCTGTAAAGCAAATACTTCTTATGCATACGATAGCTATGGAGATGGATAGTTCTCATGATTTTTTTCCCCAACTTTTTTCACGCAGAAGTTATGTACTTTGTTTAAAGGGAGCACTGTGTTTCTAGTCTGTGATTTGGAGTTGCAGTGTCCCAGTTGTGCACGATGACTAATAATACGATGGTATAACTAGCAGCTAGATAGTTCTTTTTTTTTTTGCAAGGTGTAATTTAATCCATTCCCTCAATCTTAGACTGGCAAATATAACTTACCTAGTTCTCCTAGCTTTTAATTTGCTTTTATTGTGACAAATAATAGGACACTTCCTAGTAATACTTTTTTGTTGAACCTTAAAAAGTAAACCTGAACACTCCCTGTGTTTCTGAGGACCACCATGCTGTGTTACTCTGGTAGGAAAGTGAATAAAGATCACTCAACTTGGGTATGCAGAGAGTCAGGGGAAGGGTATGAGATGTTATGGTGAAGCCTTACATCTAAACTGTAAATTAGATTATTCTTTTATGGAATAGCATATTTAATTTCTTTGTGAATCATTTATAACTGATTAATGGCTAAGACATTGTTCTAAAATGTGATGCCCTTGAATATAAACTGTGAGATGCTTATTTCCCCTCTTGTCGTATTTAATATACTTCCTAGAAGAATTTTTATTGTAAAGAAAATCTTCATACTGGATGTTTGTTTTTTGGTTTTGGCTCTTCCTGGGTTAATGCATTTGCATAAATGGATTATTTTATTTAAATATTTTTAGAAATTACCTGATTCTGAAATTTTCAAATACAAACAGTTTTCACAAAGCCTTTCACCTTATGATTTTCTGCATCTGTCTTTTCATTCTGAGTGGCCTGTGTTTTCCTTCCTTTTAGCCTTGCTGTCACATGACAGTGTTGGGTAGAACTTTTCAATCTGAAAGGAATGATGCCCTTGTCAGCATTATGGTATAAAGCTTGGGAGATGAGAGTGCAGTTTTATCGTCTCTCCTTGAAATCTGCTCTGCTTTGCTGTGGTCAGATGTGTAATCTAAGTTAAATGAAACATTCATGTGTTTCGTTTCGATTTCCCCAATAGATTTTTTTGCAGATGACACTAAGCTGGGTGGAAGTGTTGATCTGCTTGAGGGTAGGAAGGCTCTACAGAGGGACCTGGATAGGCTGGATCAATGGGCTGTGGCCAATTGTATGAGGTTCAACAAGGCCAAGCGCCGGGTCCTGCACTTGGGCCACAACAACCCCATGCAACGCTACAGGCTTGGGGATGAGTGGCTGGAAAGCTGCTTGGCAGAGAGGGATCTGGGGGTGTTGATCGACGGCCAACTGAATATGAGCCAGCAGTGTGCCCAGGTGGCCAAGAAGGCCAATGGCATCCTGGCTTGTATCAGAAATAGTGTGACCAGCAGGACCAGGGAAGTCATCCTTCCCCTGTACTCGGCACTGGTGAGGCCGCACCTCAAGTACTGTGTTCAGTTTTGGGCCCCTCACTACAAGAAAAACATTGAGGCACTGGAGTGTGTCCAGAGAAGGGCAGTGAAGCTGGTGAAGGGTCTAGAGCACAAGTCTTATGAGGAGCGTCTGAGGGACCTGGGGTTGTTTAGCCTGGAGAAGAGGAGGCTGAGGGGAGGCCTTATCGCCCCCTACAACTACCTGAAAGGAGGCTGTAGTGAGGTGGGTGTTGGTCTCTTCTCCCAAGTAACAAGTGATAGGACGAGAGGCAATGGCCTCAACTTGCGTCAGGGGAGGTTTAGATTGGATATTAGGAAAAACTTCTTCACGGAAAGGGTTGTCAAGCACTGGAACAGGCTGCCCAGAGAGGTGGTGGAGTCCCCATCCCTGGAGGTATTTAAAAGACGGGTAGACGAGGTGCTTAGGGACATGGTTTAGTAGTGGACAGGTACGGTTGGACTCAATGATCTTAAAGGTCTTTTCCAACCAAATGATTCTATGATTCTATGTTTTGAGCAGTTTCCCCAGTAGACATGGGAGCAGCTTTCCCTGCCAGGGCAGAGGCTTCTGTGGTGGGTTGACCCTGGCTGGACACCAGGTGCTCCCCAAAGCTGCTCTGTCACTCCCCCTCCTCAGCTGGACAGGGGAGAGAAAATATAACAAAAGGCTCATGGGTGGAGGTAAGGACAGGGGAGATCATTCACCAGTCACTGTCATGGGCAAAACAGACTTGACTTGGGGAAAATTAATTTAATTTATTACCAATCAAAACTGAGTAGGGTAATGAGAAAATAAAAACCAAATCTTAAAACACCTTCCCCCCCACCCCTCCCTCCTTCCCGGATTCAACTTCACTCCAGATTTTTTCTGCCTCCTCACCCCAAGCAGTGCAGGGGGACGGGGAATGGGGGTTGCAGTCAGTTCATCACACGTTGTCCCTGCCGCTCCTTCCTCCTCAGGGGGAGGACTCCTCACACTCTTCCCCTGCTCCAGCGTGGGGTCCCTCCCACGGGAGACAGTCCTCCACAAACTTCAACATGGGTCCTTCTTATGGGCTGCAGGTCTTCACAAACTGCTCCAGTGTGGGTCCCTTCCATGGGGTGCAGTCCTTCAGGAACAGACTGCTCCAGTGGGGGTCCCCCGCGGGGTCACAAGTCCTGCCAGCAAACCTGCTCCAGTGTGGGCTCTTCTCTCTTCATGGGTCCACAGGTCCTGCCAGGAGCCTGCTCCAGTGCGGGCTTCCCATGGAGTCACAGCCTCCTTTGGACACATCCACCTGCTCCGGTGTGGGATCCTCCACGGGCTGCAGGTGGATATCTGCTCCAGTGTTAGCCTCCATGGGCTGCAGAGGGACAGCCTGCCTCACCATGGTCTTCACCACGGGCTGCAGGGGAATCTCTGCCCTGGTGCCTGGACCACCTCCTCCCCCTCCTTCTTCACTGACCTTGGGGTCTGCATAGTCATCCCTCTCACATATTCTCACTCCCCTCTTCAGGCTATTGTTCCACACAGTTTTTTCCGCCTTCTTAAATATGTTACCACAGAGGTGCTACCACTGTCGCTTATGGGCTCGGCCTTGGAGCTGACTGGCATTGCTCTGTCAGACATAGGGGAAGGTTCTAGCAGCTTTTCACAGAAGCTACATCTGTAGTCCTCCTGCTACTAAAACCTTGCCACACAAACCCAATACAGCTTCCACACAGACTAAGCTTCATATGGCCAATGCAGCCCTCCAAGTCCCAGGTTGCAGGGAGTGCCTGGGACCTCTCTCTGAGGCCAAGAGAGATGGCCCTCTGTCCTTCAGGTGGTGTGCTGTCTTGGAGAAGCTGTGCTTCCAAATGGAGGAGTTACAGGAGGAAGTGACCACGCTGCACCACATCAGAGAAGATGAAAGGGAGATAGACAGGTTCTTCTCTGAGACTGAACAGCTTGAAGAGCCTCGGACCCCATCTGCAACAGGGAAGCAGGCAGTGTCTACCTCACACTATCAAGGTAAGCAAAACCTCTGGAGAAGGGGAAAGATGGAAACTGGTGACTTCTGGCACCAAGAGGAAGGTTCCTGCCCCACCTAAGGGCTTACAACTGCAAAATAGGTTCAATACCCTCAAAGTTGAAGAAGACCTACATGTGCCTTCAAGCAAAGAACCTGGTCCACCTAATTCTAACCATGCAAGACTTACCAGGAATAAACAGCGAGTCATTGTAATGGGTGACTCCCTGCTGCAGGGGACAGAGGCACCCATCTGTCAACTCAACCAATCATCTAGAGAGGTTTGCTGCCTTCTGGGGGCCAGGATCTGGGATGTTGTGGAGGAACTACTGAAGCTCATCTGGCCCTTTGACTACAACCTCCTGCTGTTACTCCATGCGGGTGCAAATGATACTGCTAGGGGAAACCTGGACAGTATCAAAAGTGACTACAGAGCTCTGGGGGTCGTAGTCATGGGCATGGAGGCCCAGGTGGTGGTCTCAATCCTGCTGGTGAGGGGAAAGGGAGTGAGGAGGAGGGCACTAATAGGACAAGTCAATAATTAGCGGCAGAACTGGTGTTGGCAACAGGGTTTTGGGTTCTATGACCATGGGACCCTGTTTGCAGGTCAGTGTCTGCTTGGGAGAGGTGGGAAGACCTCACTAAGTGGGGCAAAGCTAATTTTCACCAATAGAATGGCTGACCTTACTAGGAGAGCTTTAAACCAAGAATGACAGAGGAGGGAGAGAGTGAGGGAGTGACGGACAGGTTCGCTGAGCAAAGGGCATGGGTGGTGTGATGGGAAGGGATCACAAAATCAGCAAAATGGGTTTTAAGCAGGGTCATATCCAGTGCTTGCATGTAAGCAAGGAAGTGCCTACAAGGCACCCTTACGGAGAAATCTCCAAACCCTTTCTAGGAAGTCAACATGCTGGTGTGCCTCTGTGAAGTGTCTGTACACTAATACACTCAGAATGGGGAATAAACATGATGAGTTAAGAGATCTGTGTGCAGTTGTAGGGCTACAGTCTTACTGGGATCACGGAGATGTGGTGGGATGGCTCCCATGACTGGGGTGCTGCAAAGGATGGATACAGGGTCTTTAGGAAGGACAGGATGGGAGGATGAGGAGGGGGAGTTGCCCTTTATGTGAGAGAGCAGCTGGAGTGCATGGAGCTCTGCCTGGGGATGGATGAAGAGCAAACTGAGATCAGTTTATGGATTAGGATTAAGAAGAGGACAGGCAAAGGTGACATTATAGTGGATGGCTGCTGTAGGCCATCTGACCAGGAAGAACAAGTGGAACAGGCTCTCTGTAGGCAGATAGGAGCAGCCTCAAGCTGGTAGGCCATGGTCCTCATGGTGGACTTCAACCTCCCTGATATCTGATGGAGGGATAATACAGCAGGACAGAAGCAATCCAGGAGGTTCCTGGAGTGTATTCATGATACCTTCCTCCTCCAAGTGACAGAGGAGCCAATGAGGAGATGTGTTCTGCTGGACCTCGTACTCACCAACAAGGAGGGGCTTGTTGGGGATGTGAAGGTCAAAGGTGGCCATGGCTGCAGTGACCATGAGATGGTGGAGTTCAGGATCCTGAGAGCAGGGAAGAGGGTGAAAAGCAAGCTCACAACCCTAAACTTCAGGAGAGCAGACTTTGGTCTCTTCAAAGATCCGCTTAGAAGAGTCCCCTGGGATAAGGCCCTGGAAGGAAGGGTGGCCCAAGAAAGCTGGTTAGTATTCAAAGAGCACCTCCTCCAAGCTCAAGAAAGTTCCATCCCTATGAATAAATCAGGCAAAAATGCAGGAGGCCTGCGTGGATGAACAAAAGAGCTCCTAGTCAAACTCAAACACAAAAAGGAAGCATACAGAGGGCAGAAGCAAAGACAGGTAACCTGGGAGGAATACAGAAACATTGTCTGAGCATCCAGGGACAAAGTTAGAAAAGTTAAAGCCCAAATGGAATTGAATCTGACTAGGGATGTCCAAGACTACGAGAAGGACTTCTATAAGTACATAGAAGACAAAAGGAAGACTAAGGAAAATGTGTGCCCATTGATCAATGAGGTAGGAGACCCAGTGACACGGGCCATGGAAAAGGCTGAGGTACTCAATACCTTCTTTGCCTTAGTCTTTACCAGCAAGATGAGCCTTCAGGAATCCCAGAGACCAGGGGGAAAGGGTAGAGCAAGGAAGATGCACCTTTGGTGGAAGAGGATCCGGTCAGGTAATACTTAAGCAAACTGAACATCCATAAGTCCATGGGCACTGATGGGGTGCACCCACGAGTGCTAAAGGGGCTGGCTGATGTCATTGTGAGGCCACTCTCGATAATCTTTGATCAGTCATGGTGATTGGGAGAAGTGCCTGAAGACTGGAGGAAAGCAAATGTCACTCCTATTTTCAAGAAGGGTAAGAAGGAGGACCAAGGGACCTACAGGCTGGTCAGCCTCACCTTGATCTCTTGGAAGGTGATGCAGCAACTAATCCTGGAAACCATTTCCAGGCACACTAAGGACAAGAAAATCATCAGGAGTAGTTAGCACGACTTCATCAAGGGAAAGTCATGCTGGACCAACTTGATGAATTTCTATGATGAAATGACTGGCCTGGTAGATGAGGAGAGAGCGGTGGATATTGTCTAGCTCGACCTCATTAAGACCTTTGATACTGTCTCCCATAAGATCCTTATAGACAAGCTGTTGATGTATGGGCTAGATAAGCAGACAGTGAGGTGGACTGAAAACTGGCTGAACGGCTGAGCCCAGAGGGTAGTGAACAGTGGCATGAAGTTTAGTTGGAGGCCAGTAACTAGCAGTTTACCCCAGGGGTCAATACTGGGTCCAGTCCTGTTTAACATCTTCATTAATGATCTGGATGATGGGGCAGAGTGTACCCTCAGCAAGTTTGCAGATGACACAAAAGTGGGAGGAGTGGCTGATATGCCAGAGGGTTGTACTGCCATCCAGAGGGACCACAACAGGCTGGAGAAATGGGCTGACAGAAACCTTGTGAAGTTGAACAAGGAGAAGTGCAAAGTCCTGCAGCTGAGCAGAAACAACCCCACGCACCTGTACATGCGGCGGGCCATCCAGCTGGAAAGCAGCTTGGCAGAAAAGGACCTGGGGGTCCTGGTGAACAACAAGTTGAACATGAGCCAGCAATGGGCCCTTGCTGCAAAGAAAGCGAATGGTATCCTGGCTTGCATTTAGACAATTGCCAGCAGGTCAAGAGAGGTGATCCTTCCCCTCTGCTCAGCACTGGTGAGGCCACACCTGGAGTGCTGTGTCCAGTCCTGGGCTCCTGGTACAAGAGATAGATGGACATACTGGAGAGAGTCTGAAGAAGGGCCACAAAGATGGTTAAGGGACTGGAGCATCTCTCCTATGAGGAAAGGCTGAGAGAGCTGGGACTGTTCAGCCTGGAGAAGAGAAGGCTCAGGGGGATCTGATCAATGTATATAGATACCTGAAGGGAGGGTGCAAAGAGGACAGAGCCAGACTCTTTCTGGTGGTGCCCAGTGACAGGATCAGAGGCAACGGCCCCAAACCAAAACACAGGAGGTTCCCCCTGAACATCTGGAAACACTTTTTACTGTGAGGGTGATAGACCACTGGCACAGGTTGCCCAGAGAGGTTGTGGAGTCTCCATCCTTGGAGATATTCAAAAGCCATCTGGACATGGTCCTGGGCAACTGGCTCTAGGTGGCCCTGCTTGAGCAGGGTGGTTAGACCAGATGACCTTCAGAGGTCCCTGCCAACCTCAACCATTCTGATTTTTCCTTGAGATGACGTTGCTATACTAGTTGACACGGACCATAATGCTTCTGTAATCAAGTTTGTCAGCTCTTCAAACTTGAAATGATTATATATACATACATATATATTTTTATATATATATATAAAAAAGGAAAGGGAAGGCACGTGTCCTTTTTCCTTTTGGTGTCTTTCAACAATGCCTTCAACAGTGGTTCTTTGCCATGAAACACTACTGAGATGAAAGTGCTTCTTGTGGAATTATGTTTCTTATGTTCCTGGGGAAAGGAGGAAGTATTTAAAGAAATTCTTCTCACTTCATCTAACTGCATCCAGCAAACAACTTTTTTTGAAGTCTGATGTGTTTAAGAATATTTAACAGTAAAAGCTGCTACCTTGTGCTTTGTGTAGACTTACTTTAAAATACAGAGAAGGCTGTCTTCTTCAAAGCTGGTGTTTGAAATGGAAAACATTTTGGTAAATATCAAATATTCAAAATAGCTGCTAAATTCACAAAAAATATAAAAAGAGCCTGCTTTTATAGCTCAAAGATGCTCATTTCTCATCTTAAACAGAGTAAGATGCATTTGTAATACCACACAATGTAACTCCACCTCTTGTGATAAAAATCAGAAAACTTTTTGTTCTCTAACAGGTGACACAGGGAAACTGTATAAAATAAGGGGGGTGAATAAAAGATTATTACCATCTATTTATCAAAATGGAAAGAAAGCACAATTTTCACCTGAAAATAAGTTTTGTGGTGACAGCTCATAAGAGAAGCAATGGTACAGTTAACTCCATTGCACAGGTAAGAAGATGGGACACAGAAATAGAATGTGAACTAACCTGTGTCTCAGCATGTCATTTCAGCATCTGGCAATAAACCCAGATGTTTTCCCAGATGTGTTCCCAGTCCCAACTTTGCCCAGAGAAATGAGATGCAATACCTGTTTCTAAAAGTCGCACTAGAAAGTAATTTTCAGTTAAGGTTTAGCAACATATTTGCTAGTAGCAAATTAATTTTAATAAGAATGAATCATGCTTCCCAGTGAAATGGTTGAGGTATTTCCACTAATTGTTTGTACCCAAGTGTTTTGTTAATCTTTGAATGTTATGATTTGAGCACCCCATCTTTTTGAGTGCAAAACTTTTTATTGACTAATCCTGTATGTTTTCTGAGCCCTTTTGACATTATACCGTGGCAGCAAGATATGAAATCTGAACCAGATTTTATTTGCACATCCACAAACCAATAGAACTGACAGGGCACATAATACAGGTTGCATGTAGATCAGTGGAGTTGTTATTTTTATAATACTGGAACTGTTTATGGTGCTTCAGGGATAGATGAAGTCAGGTAGTACTATTCCAAGGAGCTTAAAATCCTAATTAGATACTATAAAGCTAGAAATACCTGTCAAGAATTGCCTGAAAACGTCCTCTTCCAGATAAGAATCATGCCAGGATATGGTAACAGAGATGCTCTGCAAAAAGGAACTTTGTGATGTGCATTGGGTCCCTTAAATCCCAGTTCTACTCCCAGGCCTACAAAGAGCGTTCAGAGATGGCAGGGCATGCTATTCACGTGCAAATGTTCATGCATGAGTATTCATGCTGTTTTTCTTTTCTGCAGGCTTTCTGCCATGCATACAACTGTGTGCAAAACAAAATAGAAGGACCAGGGTCCTAGTAATTATTGTGAATTTCTTGACCTTATCTGAGTGAGTTCTTAGATTATTTTTGCAGTACTCACTCATCTTTGTTATCAGTTTGTGTCAATGTTGCTTTGTATACTGACAACCGATCAAGCTCGTGGCTGAGGTAAGGTTTCTAAAAGGTCCACAAGCGAATCAGCGACACAGATTCTTACGTGTCTCTCTCAATCCAGGCTTTAAGGCCCAAGGATCCAGCTCCCGCAGCATCCCTTATGTGTTAAGAGCCAATGTTGCTTTTGGAAATGGGGTTACCTATTACCTCTTGCTGTAGTGAGGGAACCTGGTTGCATAAATATGTCCGAAGCTGTGCTGCTGAGGTATTTGCAGGAAGCCTGCAACAGAAGATTTGGAACAAAGCTAAGCACCAAACAATTCTCTTCACTGTTCCTTCCTTTACCTATTTCCACAATAAAGTACTTTTCAGGTTATTGACATCTCGGATATCGATTTCTAGACAAAAGCTCAAGGGGCCAGGGAGAGCTCTCAGATGTACAGTGGCAGACCTTTTCTTGAGTGCTTCATGTAAGCTCTCCGTTGGGGCAAATCTTGGTGACTT
Source organism: Balaeniceps rex (assembly GCA_013401315.1). Lineage (NCBI taxonomy): Eukaryota > Metazoa > Chordata > Aves > Pelecaniformes > Balaenicipitidae > Balaeniceps > Balaeniceps rex. The sequence goes on from VYZW01025370.1 coordinate 56,634, forward strand.
GAATGTTGAATATTTGCAAGAACAAAGAGTCAGTAGGACCAATTCCCTCCTGGCTTGTTTGAGAGCCTTTTTTTTTCCCCCCATCCAGACATTTTAGATTTTAGCTTTTCCTAGCCCCTTTTCTAGCCCTGTGTTGGACCTAAGGAAGCCCACCTGATCTGGCTGCCAAGATGAGTCAGCAGAAGAGCTCTTTATCTCCCCACGTGATCCGAATGTCTGACACTTCCAGGGAAGAGGAATAGTTGCTTAGACACTGGAATTTCCTTTGCTGCAGTCAAGAGAGGTGAGCTGGGGATTAAATGAGATTGAAAGAACATTCTCTTGGGGAGTCATCTGCTAAAATGCCAGAAATTCAGTGTGAGGAGAAGTGCATAAATAAAAGAATGACACTTTTCCCTAATTCCAGAACATGTCAAGAAAAAAAAAAAATCTTTGTGTATATGTATTTAGGTTGCATTGTGCCTGCAATTTAATTCAAGATAATACAGGGAGAGCAAAAATAGAAGCCAAGTCACATCCATGGAAAACTCTGGCACGTTTAGCAGACAAGACAGTTCCTAGCTTCAAGAAATATGAAGACTTGAGTCATATTTCTTGGATGTGCTCATTATATTGGCAAGCAGTATGTGTTAAAATCCCCATTGTTGAGAAATCTAAATTCCCTTTTGCCTTAAAATATCTGTACTCAGTCTAAGATGGCTTATGACCTTTTCATAAGTGAAAAAGTATTACACTGAATAATGATTTCAGTAGTTCGGTGAGGATTTTGTGTGGAAAAAGTGCAGCTCTTGGCCAAAGTAAACTCTGGCAAAATCGAGATAAGCTGGTGGAAGCGGCTCGTTTCATATAAGTTGGTAGCATGCTCCAGGCAAAGTCATCTTTTCCTGTATGTAGGGTGGAAATACTGCTTCCTGCTTTGGGGGGACGTCAGGAGAACGTATCTAGGGAGGAGTACGAGGCAGTCGGGGCCTTGTTCAGACTGCTTGTACCCTAACGCCTGTCACAACTCCGTTTCTCCATTGTCTGAGGAATCAAGCCTGAGCAGCCTGAATCACTCATGACTAATCCGAATGTAGTAGTTGTAACTCCTAAATTAAGCTCCCCGAGTAGGGGGTGTGAACACACCTACAGACGTTACAGTAAAGGGAGGGCCATCGAATTATCTTAAGAATCTGTATTTTGCCAGAGATTTCTTTAGGAGAGGATTGAGCTGCTTATAGCCTGTTTCCTCGCTTCTCATCTAATTCATCATCTTTTCTTCGTCTGCTCTAAAGGCAGACGAAGAAAAGGCCATTTTCCCACTAGTACTGAAACAAGTGATACGCCAGCCATTTACTTGTCACAGGCTGACGATTCCCAAATTCTGGGAAACTTTGTCCCTACTTAAAAAGTGATGGTCAACATAATCCTGTCGGCTAAACCCACTGCGGGAGACACATGTCACGCAGCAAAGGAGCTCTGCTGATGGTGCTTGAATCGTTGCCTCAAACGGAGTGAGCAGGGGTGACAGATGGACTTTTTTCCGTGTAACTCCATGTATTGCTGAAGCTTTTCCTTGCAGAGCCACGCTGGTCAGGATAAGGAAGCAAACCAAGCTGCCTGGAGGCTTCTCAGCAGCATTGGCACATTGAAAGTTGGGGCTGCAGGGAGAGGAGCCAGAGCTGGACTGAACGGTGAGGGCAAACCCAAAATCCTCTGCACATGCTGATGAAGGGTCTAGAGCACAAGTCTTATGAGGAGCGTCTGAGGGACCTGGGGTTGTTTAGCCTGGAGAAGAGGAGGCTGAGGGGAGACCTTATCGCCCTCTACAACTACCTGAAAGGAGGTTGTGGTGAGGTGGGTGTTGGTCTCTTCTCCCAAGTAGCAAGTGATAGGACAAGAGGCAATGGCCTCAAGTTGCATCAGGGGAGGTTTAGATTAGATATTAGGAAAAACTTCTTCACGGAAAGGGTTGTCAAATATTGGAACAGGCTTCCCAGGGAAGTGGTGGAGTCCCCATCCCTGGAGGTATTTAGAAGACGGGTAGACGAGGTGCTTAGGGACATGGTTTAGTAGTGGACAGGTATGGTTGGACTCGATGATCTTAAAGGTCTTTTCCAACCAAATGATTCTATGATTCTATGTTGCATTTGCTGCTGCTGCTGTCCTGGTGGGGTGGGAAGGGAAGAGTCAGTGACTGTAACTGGTGGGAAAGCACACCTCTCCCACTCCAGCAGGGCTCTGGTAGAGCTCTACCCTAAATATTTTGTCCCAGGTCACACAGAAAGTCTGAACCAGGTGAACCAAGCCAGCTCTATTGGTGAGGAGAGGGAAGGGCTGATATCCCGAGCTAACACAGCCGTGCAAGTGGGAAGCAGCTTCTGGGCTAGTGAGTGTTAAACTGTCAAAAACGTTGCTTGTAGCTGCATCGCTGCTCTCACTGCATTCAGGAGGGTGTTATTCTGCTAAGAAAAATTTCCAGTTTTACTGAAATAGCTCTGTCCTCGCTAGACGTGCTTTGCAGGATAGCACGCTGCTATTCTGGTACTGATAAAGCTGCCCTGTTGTGCAGATAGCCTTAACGCCGCTGCTATTCGTTCTCCTCTGTAGAATGGCAATCATAATATTTCTGTTCCCTCACCCTTTGTCTTCATCCTAAGCGCCAGGGATGTCTGATCCATCCTGGGGAAACGGCCAGATCCCCCAGGTTTGGCTGTCAATTTGGCTCTGCATCCATCACTCCACAATGAGCCTCCCACTGAGGGCGGTTGTGGGGGAAGGTAGGCTGTGACCTTGTGTAGCAATGAACTGCTTAGCTGTGCTTTATTGTTTAGTACCTTATTGTTGCTTTCAGGATTTCACTGTAAGAAAGTATTTTCCCCTTTAGGGCCATCTCTGTTTCTGCCCTTTGTTTCTCTTCCTTCCTTATTTTCCTGTCTCTGAATGTAGCAACGCGCATAATTTATACCAGTGCGAAGCCTGTTGCGTTGACGTAGAAGGATCTGCAGCTGCTGGTGTTAGCCTGACTGGTGAATTGCTCGGTGGCTTGGCCTCCTCCTAGAGCCTGGAGTCATTTTGCACTAGAGTGAGTTACGCTGCAGTGGTCGCTGCCCAGTTCCTCTCTTGGTCTTCATGATCTTGTCTTCGTGCGGAGTTGTGCTGGTCTGCAGCCAGGCTCCACATCTTTGTGTCCACGCGCTCCACAAAATTATCTAACACATTCTCCTAGTTAGCTCGATGCCCTACCTAGTCACAGTGCTTTCACCTGGTCCTGCTTTCCTTATCCTCTGAGGAGAGGAATAAGCACAAGTCCTGACTTCTCAGCAAAAGTGCTTTGACCACATACAAAGCTGCTACCATTGCAATGATTGAGCAGAGCTATAAGCAGGATGACACCTAGAGAAGAACAAGCCGGAGGAGTGAAAGCTGGCCTGCAAGAAGGCTGAAAAAAACCTGATCCTAACCCAGCCAGTTAGCCTCTTGCCCAGTGTGGGCTTGCTTTCCGTGTGCCATACACATGTTCCCAGTCACATCAGGTTAAAATGAGGACAGCTTGCTCTAGAAGCATGGTTATACAAATCCAGGCACGCCATGGCTGCATTACGAAACCTATGATGTATTCTGATCCCATGAAGTGTGCATTTAGACAACAGCATAAACCAGTAATCAATAAAAATTCTAGACACAGTTTCTGTTCAGTATGTCTCATCAAGGCCTTTTGTTGTTGTTTTAATCGGGAGAACTTTAGCAAGGCTTTTTATTTTCAGTCTGTAGGAGTTTGCAAAAGGTGCCTTTTATCAGCAACCTTTATCTGTGCTCTCTCCCAGTCTGTTACCAAAACTCACATTGCAGCAATATACGAAGTCCTGAAAGCAGTGCCCTGCACAGCACAATGTTCAGGCACTAAAAATTAACTTGAAAATTGCCTAAAATGCATTGCAAACCAGCATTAATTGCATAATGAACCTGGATGGTGCCACAAGGCAATGGTTAGTTGATGCCAGCTGGAGTCAGCAGCAAACAGCTGGCAGCAAGACTGCCTTTTCCCCTTTCCCAAGTTGGAAAACTCGGGAAAGGCACCCGGAGTGTCAGGTGGTGCTGCTCCCCTGACTAGGGGTCACATGTATTTGCTGAGTCGCTCTTAGCCTGCAGTGTTAAATCGCCTGCAAAAGTTAAAACACGCTCATTGGCTTATTTACATTGACAGCAGTATGTTAATCATGCAAAACCCTTCTACCAGGCTGTCAGTGGGGCAGGATCTGGAATAGACTTGTCCACTCATTATACCTTTTGCCCAGAGCATTGGTGGTTCTTGCTTAGGACATGATGCCTGAAGGTGGCTCAGGGCATCCTGAATTGCTCTGACTCTCCTTTTAACTACCAGCAGCCACCCCATGTTCCTCTAAATGCTGTGAAGAAGACTTTTTTTTTAAAATAAAATGTCCATATTGGGTGAAGCTGAAAGTCTGCTCAGCCCAGCATGCAGCCTTGAACACACTGTCCAACGGGAGCCATAAACGCAGCAGCCGAAAGTGGATTTGTAGGGAAGACCACAGCAGATGGCAGGCATGTGATGATGCTTTCCTGAATACCCTGTAATTATCCAACAGTTGTGTAGTGCAAATCACAAAACAAGTCTCAGCACAAGACCTGAGATGCGAAGTGACCATCTTGCCCAGAGAAGGAGCCTGGTTGTTAATGGATTGGCCCGGAGGTAGGTGGTTTGAAATTCTGCAAGCTGCAGAAGAGCCTGGTTACCCATGCCTGGTCAAAAACTGTGAGTGCAGAGCCAAAGTATAAATAAATTAATAGCGCAGGCAACATAGAAGAGGCATCACCACAGCATTTCCACCCCAAAGCAGTAGCAGTCAGCTATGACCCATGCAGCTTTCCAGAAAACATCACTCAGTCTGCGGCCCATTCCCAAGGGAGTCTTTGGGAAAAGGTATTCAATAGTGGCAGAGGGAATAACTGTTTCAGTTCCCATTCCTGGAAAACAGGCAAGGGCATATAGCACTTGTGCAGTAATTTCAGGGTCTTTGGAAAGACTCAAGAAATATTCACATAATTGACTTAAAAGTCCACACTGGCACCAATAAGGGTGTTCATGCTCATCCTCTTCCTCGTGCTGGCACTAGGCTTCCATAAAATCTCACACGCTGTCCAGACCAGGGAACACATCCAGCTGCAAAACACTGGGAAAAAAGCATGTTCAGCAGTTATGTTGGCTCTGAGGGGAATGGGGAAAGAAAAAAAGGTCTTTTTTTTCTAGACAGAAGCCTAAAGCCCAGTCTGTACACCGCTTTTCTGTTGTTCAAGAAAAAGGCTACAGCGTTTGGGAGAGGGGTGGATCCTCCAAAACACTTTCAGAGGTGTAATTCAGGGTGGCATGCACAGGTACTTTGGCATAATAATATATTTCCCCCTTTTTGGTGTACATAAGTTACACTACTAATACTTTTTGGCTGGAATATCTGCGTGCATGCTCGGCGAGGAGAGAAAGAGGCGTGGGGATTATACAGTAGTAGAAGAATGAAAGTGAAACAACTTTTGTGTTTGGACGGGGCCTGAGTGTCTGTCAGGAGCAGCAGTACAATCTGGGAACTGTTTTGCAGAGCCGCCTGTTTCAGACTAATTCTAGGCTGTCAATCCGTGGCAGAGATAGCTTTTGTTATTTTTGGTAATTCCTTTTCTAATGCACTTTGATGGAGCAAGGTCCTACAGTTGAAGGCATTTTGCTTTTCAATCTATTGAGAAAGTAAAATGTTCCTAATTCCAGTTCCAAGAAACGTAGTTGTACGGCCACATCTTTCATTTCGAAAAGGGGCAGGGGCAAGCCGCCTGCCTTGCAGATTTGCAGAGCGACTGTGGTAGGACGTGTAATGCATCCATCTATCTTATAAGCCACTTAAAACCATCTCTCCTTCACTGACAAGTACCTGTTTTTTTCAATGGACAAGTGAAAACAACCCAAAAACGACGCAAAAAAGAGGGACTTAAATGCAGGCACAATTGCATCCTTTTAAAAACATTCATTAGTTGCAGCTAAAAGCTTGTTAAATCTTGGAACCAAAACCAATCATAATTTTTTCAGTACAGTCTGAACACTGGGGCTGTGCAGGATAAGGGAGGATCCAGCTCTGTGGAGCACCTTCAGTCCTGTAGCTAGGAAGGAGCTAATATCGGTAATGAGTTTCTGGAGGCAGCGTAGAGAATGGTCCTTCTCCCCTTTGCAGGAATCACCCTTACACCTGCAGATGACACCGAGCCCTTCTCTTGTGACGCAGGCAGAAGCCAGCTGCCTGCTTCTCCCTGCCAGCTTCGCAAGGGGATGGCGAGTGACAGCAGGGAGCAAAGGCTTGCTCCTTCTCCAGCACTTTACTACTACGTAAGCCTGCAGCAGCCAAATCGCATAAGGCCCCAGCTCCATCCATTCCCCAAGCACTGCTCCTCCCACGCACACCTCCCTCCATTGCACCTCCTTGTGGGGCCACAGCAACATGCCCTACCGTGCATAAAGGCATTATTCTAAATAATATTTAATAGTCATTGCGTATAGATCCGTGGTGCCATTTCAATACATAGATGCTGAAATCTGATTTCTAATGCCGTTAATGATGTTAATGAAGAAAAAAACCTTTTTTTTTTCATTGCAGGAAACAAATAGCAATCCTGTCTGCTTTCAGTCAGGTCGTAAGACCTGGGAAAATAGCTACTAGCAACACTATTTGCATTTGCAAGAAGCATTCCTGTTTTTTTCCAGTATATTCTAATGAATTTTTCTAATGATGGTAACCCCTTTGTAAATATCCCCCAGTGTGGTAGCGGCATTTTAATCAGCAGGCTCTGGTGGAAAGTGAAATATCCAAATTAATTGATAAGCTTGAGTATCAAGTGTTCTGGGGAATATGCTGTTTTGGGACAGGGTGACCTTCACAACCAGTTTTTGAGATGAGCCTCATAAAAACCTTTTCAAAAACCTCTGCAAATGAAATGAGCTAACATAGCAGTCCACAGGAGAGGATGGACTCGCAGTCAGATGGGAACGAAGGCCACATGAGAGGAAATACAACTTAGCAGATGCTAATTAGCACCCATAAACTACTGGGTGCAAAAGCAGCTGGGATTGAATTCCCCATTCCTTTTCGACTTAAAAAACTGCAGCAGTATTGGCTTCATCACCCTTAGAGAAAGGCTCTCGGGGGGAACTGAACAAGGGAAGAGAGAGAAGAGGAGACCCAGGATTTAAGTCTAGCAGCAGTAGCACCAAGGAGTCTGGCTACAGATGCCCAGAAAGGTGCTACTGCCTGTGCTTCTGCTCCCACCGATATTATGGGAGTGCAGCTGCACGGTGGAGCACACTTCTGCTTCAGCAACAAAATGGCACGTAATCAGTGAGGAATCTTGCTAAAGCCTCCGACGATGATTATTATTATTATTATTATTATTATTATTATTATTATTATTATTATTGTGGTTGCTCTCTGATGCAACCTTCTAAGCATGCCAACCTCTCCAGCGTGCATGCCCAGCGAACGCACTCCATGTTAATCTTAAATGATACATTCCTGGGTGGGCTTCGAGTCTTCACACCAGATTTTTTTCTTGGGAAGGAGCAGGACACTTGAGAGGGTCGAGCTGCAGCCTGCCCCAACCCTTCACGAAGTTCAGAGGAGTTGCGCTGCTGGGGTTCTTACCTCTGATGTGTAGATTGGCTCACCAGCTCCTCTTGCCCCCTGAAATCTGGCTCATCTTGGACTGCAATCAGTCCTTTCCATTTTTCCTTGCAAAATTCCCTGTAATGGCTTCAGAGCTTGGATGCAAACACCTTTGTTCAAAATGCAAAACGACAGCAGCAGATGCCTTTATAGACAGCAAAAGCCTTGAAGAAGGGCAGAGTAAATAAAGAGCAGAAATTAAATATATAATATTGCCGCACAGAGAGGAGCTTTCTCTTCAAAACGAAGCAATTAACATGTATGGACTCATTCTGCTGGGCTGGGAGGAAGCAGGAGGCACGTTATTTAAACGAATTGCCATGTAGCCCGTGATTATCATTAGGATTCATTCAAACCCAGGCATTCAGTAAAGCTTCTGCTCTGCGGCTGGCTCCGGGCTGCCTCTCTATCAGTACCTATTGTTTCATAATCTCGCCATACTCGACGCTTTTTTTATCCCAACGAAGTCTGCCTTGTTTATTACCCTCGCCAGTGACTAAGCCGAAGCACGTTAACAATGCACGGTTTCATTCGGCTCTTTTTCTCGTGTTAGCTGAAAGAGAGATGTGTTCTCCCCTAATTGCAGAGGATCTCTTCAGCTTTGCAATTTCTGTATTGAAAGCTTGTTTAGGGGAAGGCGCAGGGATATACATAAATCTGAGAACTCACTGACAGGGGAGATAATTGCTCTTTCCCTCCAAGTATGGCAGAGCCCTCCTAAACAGCTCTGCACAGGCAAGTTTCCATACAACGGATGGGAACCTCGCACGGGGCTCAGCAGCCATGGGCTCTCTTCCTCTGTCCCAGCCAGATGGTTTCCCTCTGCCAACAGCAGCCCAGCTCAGACGGGCTCTCCGGGGCCAGATCTGGCCATTCCCGGCCGCACTCTGCCCCGGCAGCTCCCACGTGGTGTCTGCAGTCGAGTGGGATGGGGATGCGCTGCCGAGGGCAGAGCTTGCCCCTTGCATAGGCACCACCACCGCATGCTTCCTGCAGAGAAGGAATCGCTTTGGCGTGATTCCCCCTCTCCCTTGCGAGAAGATGGGGCTTGATGCAAATATTTCCGGGTTTTTAATTTTTTTCTCCCTCTGTGCTGATTCAGAACAAAACCAACGTCTTTTTGTTGCTTTGGGAGCATTGACCTGACTGAGGGGGAATCTGGCTTCCCAAATGTCAGGGGGAGCAGCCTGGTCACCTGCAAGCAGGCCCAAATCTTGCAGGGCCACCTTCCCTGTGGCACCTCTGCGATGCCCCCCCGTGCTCACAGCGTCCTGTGGCAGGTGGGTTTCAGCACCAGGAATCCCATCCCTGCCCAAGCCCCAGCATGCTTACATCTCCCTCAGCATCTTTCCTCACTCTTTCTCCTCTTCCATGAATGTCTGTGCCTCCCAGCACGGGCCGAGCACATCCAGTGCCCGGACCACCCCACCGCATGGACATGCAGACTCACCATCGCTCACCTTTCTCCTTCTGCCAGGAACATGCTGCAAAACCACCCGTCCCTCCTGCAGAAAGCTGGCCCCATCATCTTCCACAAACCCTCTGCCATCTCTCCTATCGAAACCTCAAAACGATGTTTTCAGGAGGAATTTGGAGCATCCCTCGGGGTGGATTAAACCGATAGGAGCTGGGTTGTGTTTTGCCTTTCTGCATGCTGTGCTTCAAAGATGCACTCTTCACAGCGTCAAAGCCTCTCCACCCACGATTGAAAGGAAAGCACAGCACTAGGTACATAAAATACAAAATGTAACATAAACAAATACATAATTCATATATAATGTGTCTATATAAACAAAAAAGATATAGATTATATAAATCTATATATACACATGTAGAGCATTTATACATGAAACATATCTTGATACTATATAATAACAAACACAAATCTATACTTCTATACTATGTTCATTTATTTACATTTATAAAGATACATTATGGCCATGTAATGTACTTGAGTCACTGTTTTTAGCTCAAATAAGATATTTTTCAGACTAACATTTTCCCACATGTCCAAGAGAAGCCTGCACCCAGAGGCGGATGCTTGTGGTTCACGTACCACGGATGGGGATGGAGAGGGGGTCTTGGAGGAGCTCCAGCATGATGAGTGGGGAGACCTTTAGCAACCGCAGGCCCAGGGCTTTGCTTTAGATTGCACCCCTTGTGTGAGGGGAGAAGGTGCTTCCTCAGCTCACCCCACTTGCTGGTGCCTGAAGCTGTCCCTCTGCAGATTAGGGCAACCTTGCGGTAGCTCAGATCTGACCAAGACAGAAGGAGGACCATGTCCAGTGGGGCAAGAAGCTGTGCTCGGCATGATGAACCATCACCCAAAGCAGGTTTCTGTGTCCCAGGCCCTCCAGGGTGGGCTTGGCTGGGATGCAGGTCGCTGGCTCTTGCTGCTTCTGCTTTCTAAGCACAAGGTGCATTGATGTCGTGACCCCAAGTCTGAACCCTCTCCAAGCTTCAACAGCAGCTTGGGCAGGATTTTGAGGTTCATAACTCTGGATTTAAGCCCGGGAGCTGTGGGCTGAGCTAACCACAGCCACTAAATCCTCCTCTGGAGCAGGACCTTCGTGTGGTGCACTGCAAAAGGTACCTTCCACTGCAAAACAACCTCTGGGTGCTATGGGACCCCAAAGGGACATGGGATCGTGTGCAGCACGGCAGCTGGTCAGAGGTGCTCACCTATGTTAAATCAGCAAAAATGCTGAGTCGTGAGAATCAAAAATAAACCCAGGTATCTAAGAAGAGGTTTTACCTTCAGTCTGAGTCTTGAGAGGGCAGCCAGCTGTGCAAACCCAGCCTTCCCGCCCTAGGGCTGCTGGAGTTAATATGGGCAGATGAAACCCCTAAATAGAGAGTGAGAGAGGAAAATGTAAGAACTGAAATAGTAGTGTTTTGCAATTTCTGTTTTCTGAAGCATGCAGACATACTAACAAGGATGTCTTAAGTCTGTACTCCCTCCAGAAGGGGAAAGCCACAATAAAATACTAACAAAAGTGTCTTATCTTCACTGAATGTTGATCTGCCCACTCCTCATTTTCTCATCTTTATCCCTTGCGAATTTTTAAGTTCATTTCCATATTTTCTGACATTTCTGTGCATCATCTGTAACTGAATTTCATAGCAATTAACTCCCCAGGACATATCAATTGTGGAAGGGAAGCCTGAGAAATAAGCTCAGGGCATTCCTGAAGATGGACATTGCACAGCTAATGATTAATCATAATACGCGTAATAATAAGGATGGTTATGGCTATGTGAAGAGTAACATATGGCAAACGACAGTGTAAATATTCTTCACTCAGCCTTTTTGCTTTTTGTTTTGGTACTCATTTTGCTTCTTGGAATGTCAATATTGAGAAAGAATGAATTAACAGATTAAATTACAAATCCATCATTGCAAAAGCATTGTGTTCCTGCAGTTGGGATGTAAAAAAGATATAAATAACTTCCTAGCTAGTTATTTTAAAATATTTAAAGTAAAATAGCAAATAGGCATTAAATCAAACACTCCAGTGCTGATTGATTGATGTTAGCTTATCCAGGCTCAAAGAGATTTTTCTTCTCGGATGAAAAGAGCACTGCGTTGTGGCATTGCTGAAGCAGGGGCCGACTATGGTTTCTTTAGCACAATGGATGCCACTTGAGTTCAGCTTTCAGCTCCCCGAATTACTTGTGCAATCCCAGCTCCCGTAAGAGATTAACCTGCTGCTCCACGTCCCAACGTCTTGCTTGGGGCTGGCTGGCTCTTGGTGTGAAATCCACAGCCCTGCACACTGCGGCGATGCTCCTCGTACCTGCACAAACCCGTCAGAGCTCACCTGACCCAGCATCTTGCAGCCTGGCGTGACCCAGCACATCAGCCTAGGGTATCCATGTTTTCCCGTAAGACTTGAGCTCTGCCCGTCGTCTCCCTTTGCAGCAGGCCACAGCAGTGCCCTTTGGGGACAGGCGTGTGGCACCTCGCAACCAACATGACACATCCCAGGCCACCATGTTGGCCCAAAACTGGCTGCCCCAGAGGGTTGGCCCTCATCCCCAGCACACTGGAGAGGACAGACAGCACCATAAATCCTTGGAGTGGAGGTGCCCAGCTCTGGGGCAATGTTCTATTGCATCCAAATAACTGTGAATGGGAGGGGACGACGGTCATGGGAACAAGCAGGGCAGTGTGCACTGAGCACTGGGTGACCCCTGTAAGCATCAGCTGGACAGGAGTTGCTCCAGGCTCCCTGTGATGGCAGAGGCTACGGAAACCCTCCTCCAGCTTAAACCAAACTCGCCTTCTTCAGCACAAGCCTAACAGGGATGTAAGCAGTTAAATCCCTGTGACTTTCTCAGACAGAGAGTGATTTTACACAGCCCTGCCCTCTCCTCCGCCTTTCTACCCCACAGCCTTAAGACTGTACAGTTTTCTTTCATTTCAACTTGGGTTTGTTCAAAAGAAAAACAATTACTCTCTAGCCAGTTTAAACAATTGTCAAATAACCTGCCGTGACCAGGCAGAAAGGAAAAATGTGGGGGAAAAATACCCCGCCCTCCCCTGCCAAATCGCCTTCCAAAGCAATAACTGCTCCTCCAGCTGATTACAGGTGTCAGGTTGCCTCAGGATCCCTTGGTGATTTTATAGGATGATCCATCAAGGAAACACATTACACAACTCTGAGCTGATAGGTTTATCTGGGTGGCTGCCAGACACGTGCATGCAGAGATACAGCCCGGGCCACGGCCCCGCTTCCCACGGCAGGGTAACTTTGCCGGAGACCTGGGATGGGCTTCATGGTCCACGTCCTGCGTGGAGACCTACGTGGCTGGAGCCTCTGCCTGGGAAGAGGTCCCGGTGCTCATGGGGAGAATACTTCAGAGGAGGAGGTAATGCTTTTTAAGGGAGCATCTGAGGAAAGATGTTAATCCATGGCAGCATGGACACCTGGAGGTCCTTTTCTCTTGGGTAAACCGCAAGTTCTCAGCTTCCTGAAGATAAGAGATAGCATATAGTTACCTAAATATCGTAAAACTGTGTGATTTTTGTATAACTTCATTTTTTGTCACCCAGAAGAGGCACAAAAATGCAGTAGCTTGTCCCCGCTTTCTTTCCCAGACACACTGATGTTTGCTGTGCACCAGAAACAACCCTTGTGCTTCAGCATCTTCCTTGTAAGCTCACCTAAAATCCAACATTGTCAGCAGTTTGTCATGTCCATCACCAGGAGACACTCAGTACACTGAAACAGCCATGCTGTTGCAAAACCGCTTTGGCGTATAATTCAACAAGTGTTGCTGCTCTTTTAACCTTTTCATCCTGTGTTGCGCCAAGAGCCGTGAATGATTTTACAAGGGTGACTTGCATTCCTCAGCAATTTCCAAGGACACTGTCTTCTCTTTAAAATAATGAATACATGATTCATGGCCAGTAATTTCATCATTTAAATGTGCTTCTCTGCTGGGTTAAGGATATTTAAAAAGTCTTTGGCCCCAGAGTATGTGCGTCTGTGTTAAGAGGCTGAAGGTGATGGGCACAGCCTGTACCAGCCACACTCGTGGCTCAGGCAGGCTGGTGTGTGGTGGCTAAAGGAGACAATTTAATTTTTAATCTTCCTACTTTCTCCCCAGTTTAAATCAATACCAAAAGCAGAGGGGATGTTCTTGTGATTTGGCTTAAATCTGCTTCTGATCTGGGTAAGCCGAGTTGAGATCAGGTATTTTTATGCCATAGCGTGTGGTTTCTTACATATAACCCTGCCATTTCAAGGACAGGCTGGAGAAAGGAAGGGAAGGCAAGAGAAAAGCAACAGCCCTGCAGTGACAAAGCCATTCCCATGTTTCCTGGGGAAACCTGCTATGGGGGCCCATCAGAGTGGTCCAAAAAAACCCCATGCCAGCCAAACTCACTGTGAAGAAACCCAAGTGCAAAAAACCGTTCACCAATGCCCTTTACAGGACTTGTGCCTGCTAAATCTAAAGATGAAAGATGATGCTTGGAAAACAAATTACTTGAGCCTTAATTGGGTTCTTTACTCTCCCCTGTGTTGGCTCCCTGCTGCTCAAGAAGAGATTTGTAGGACCAAGGCACGAGCTTTGCTGAATGCCACAAGCAAAATACCGCAGGCGAGAATGGTGAGTGCGTAGGTGACAGGGAAGCGTCCCTGGTGCCACCAAGTGCAGGGCAGATCATGGAGCAGAGCAGACGCTGTGCCTTCGGAGCCAAACCATAGTTAAAACTCACGGGGCAGCGTATAGAAAGGGATTGACACGGCATTACCCATTATTTTGAAGGATATGTAGGAGAGGAAAGGTGGCAGCCAGTCTAGGTCTGAAGCAATCCGACTTGTGGCCCCTGCTTCATTAGCAGCAAGCATCTGCTCTGGGTCCCTTCCCTGCTTTTTGGCTTCTCACAGGTGGGTTAAAAAGCCAATTCCTTGAGCCGTGGACAGGGCTGGCACCTTGGGAAGTCATTGCTGTAATAGACTGGTTCAGACCTATGCCTGTGACAGTTACCCAGGTTGCTGTTGGTGTTTCCCATGCCCATCACCGTGGCACCTTTCATCACTGTAACTGGTCTTTGCAGAGGTCTCCTGCTGATCTGCCAGAAATACAACCTGGGCAGCAATTAAGGAGAGCTGAAGAAAGGCATCTGCCCTCTAATTCATTGTTTCACTTCTTGGCATCCTTTTGGGAAATGAACTGAAATGTAGATGTTAAATAATACTCACTATGAGGGATTTATTGCTATTTTAATGCTATAAGTAACTTCCAAAAACTACAGCTCCAAATAACATGTGTATATTGGTAAATATATCTAAGATGTGAGGTTTTAATAGCTGCATTCGTCTTCCTGAATTGCATTTCTACTAGATTCACAAAATGCATTCGTATTTCACTCACTTGTTACCAATACGGGTTTTTAACGGTCTGCACAGAAATCTTACCATTTCTGTCTTAACTGTTAAATGTAAAAGTTAAATGTAAAGGGAAGGTGAACAGTGAGGGGCCTTTTTCCCTCCTCATAATCCGCAAGGATTTCCCCTCCAGCTTCAGGACTCCAGTGTATATTCCCAGTGCTTGATACCACTCAAAAATGTAATTGTAGTTATTAGCAAACCACCACCAGCACCTAGCGAGACTCCAGACAAAACCCCAAACGTACTGGCTATCAAACCAGGTATTTACATCTAACTGCATCTCAGCCTTCTGAGCCTCTGTAGTAAGCAGAGATGTTTATTCTGGCACCTACGAGGTTTCAGATATAACAGCCATCAGTCAATGCAGGTTGAGCATATTTGGAGCAGAGAGACCCCCCCCTACACTGCTGTCACGGCTGTAAGCTTAAATTAAAAAGCACAGTTATCTTTTGTAGCCTGGAGCACTGTTATCTCTTCAAATACAAGGAAGCCCTATTCCTTTTACACTGATGGAGCAACGCCAGGGGTTCACCAAGTATGCTCTATACAACATTTAAAAAAAAAAATTAAAATCTGTGGCACTGACATAATTATCTGAAGTCTCACTTATTACCTGAAAGGACAGAAATCTTGGCAAGGCAAGGCAAGGAAAAGGGAATTTTGGCAGAGCCAGCGCTGATTTTCTGCCAGGGAAGGAATTCCCCATAGCCAGGAGGGTGGCTTTCAGTTTCTCTTCCACTTGGCCTCCCTCTTGTTTTAATACCGGCTTGCTGAGTGCTGACAAGGGACGTGGCGATGTGCAGAGCAGAGGGGGATGGCAGCTCAGCATTTCATAAAGCGAGCAGCGCTCCCGCTGAGGGGCAAGAGGGAGCGTGTGGGTCTGCCCAGGGGCTCTCTGAAGGGGACCCACCCAGGAATCACTCCAAACGGGGGTCCCTGTTGCTACCATTTTTCTTTGAATGAAGAAGTCTCACAGGGTTTTGGGGTTTACCGCTGTTGTTTTTCATCCCTGCTTGTATTTACCTTGGCAGCAGGGGAAATATTGAGTCGCATTGCTGCAGGTTTGCTGGAGGGCTTCTGGGAGGCCCCGGTGGTCTCTTGCTTAGTAGCTGTCTGATGGCAGGAAAAATAGCCTGGGAAATGAAAAAAAAACCCCTCTCTCCCTTTTTCTTTTTTCCCCCTGGATCAGTTCTCTGACCTGGCTCACCACCAGCCTGCCAACCACCCATACTGGCTCGTGGTGGAGGCCCGTGGGGAGCAGAACCAGCCCTCGTGGCTGGGCTGGCAGGGGAGATGCCGCCCCAAGAGGCAGCACCCCTCTCCCCACCTAAATAAATTGGTATAAAATATCAATTTCAGCTAAATTTTAGTAGCCACACCACGCTGGCTGACACCCAGTTCAGCTCAGCCAGATTTTACATCAACTGTGTTGAATCATCATAAAACTATTTGCAAACAAATGCTTACAAAAAGCTCCCTCCCCTCTCAATTACTCCACATTCACATTTTTTATTCGTGTTATGTTGTCATCATCATGCTTCGGCTTAGATAGAGCATTGCCAACACTCATGCTGTTTGAGGTTGCACTTTAAATCCACTGCAGCTTGAGACAAGCAGTGCAGTAGGAATTACAACGCTCCTTATTAGTGTTCTTTTGTCCTTCTTTCCCTTCTTTTCCTTCTTTTTCTTCTTTTATTTCCTTTCTTTCTCTTCCTCTTCCTCTCTCCTCTCCTGCTTTGCCTATTTTCCTGCCTTTTCTTGCCTCTGCCTGCCTTTTCTTCTTTCTCCCTTGCCTTGCCTTGCCTCGCCTTGCCTCGCCTTGCCTCGCCTTGCCTTTCTTTGCCTTGCCTTTTTCTTGCCTTGCCTTTTTCTTGCCTTTTCCTTGCCTTTTTCTTACCTTGCCTTTTTCTTGCCTTTTCCTTGCCTTGCCTTGCCCTCTTTTCTTTTGCCTTGCCTTGCCTTGCCCTTCTTTCTTTTGCCTTGCCTTGCCTTGCCTTTTTCCTGTCTTGCCTTTTTCTTGCTTTCCCTTGCCTTACCCCTTACCTTCCCCTTTTCCTTGCACTGATGAAGAAAAGCTGAAAAATCCCTCCTGGGCTCACCCTGAAGACAAAGCCAAACTCAGGACTGGCTTAGCTCCACATCTGTTGCTGGAAACCAGCAGTTGGTGAGTCCATTTCACAAGCAGTTTGGATGTCCCTGCCCTGGGATGACAGCACCCACTGATGGATGCCGGGGACAGGAACAGCAGTCAGCTGCAGTGGTGCCTCTGGGATACAGCTGGACACCCCACGCCGAGCTTGGAGGTGACAGACCCCAATCTTCTCCGGCAGGGCCCCAGCAAGTTCGGTGCGGTGCGTGGCATTGCTCCATCCTTGCCAGTGAGCCATGGGGCCTCAGTTGCCTCAGCCAAATCCCACAGGGATGCACTGGGGTGCCCTTGTGCCAGCCAGCCCGTGAGAGCAGGGCAAGGAGCTGAAGACACTCACATTTAAGCAAGCTCGCTTGCAGCTGGTGAGATGCCATTGCAGCAAGTGGTTGTCGTCACCCGCTCTGCTGGTTGCAATAATAAAAAGAGACAATTTAGAGCTGTACAGCTCCAACTGGGAGCGTTTCCCAGCTCCTGGCTCTGTGTGTGCTTCTCAGCCATGCCCAGGCTTTGCTCTGTGTCGTGCAGAGCCTGAAGTGCCTCAACCTGTGCGACATTAAGGGCTCCTGTCTGCAGCTCCGCAGCCTCCTCACTGCTCCGTGTCTCCCCACCATGCTGCTGGATTCTCTCCAGCGATGGTTTTCCCTTGTCAACCCATGTAGTTCTTGTCTTATTCTCATGGCCCTGCACCTGCAAGCCCTGTTATGACAGGCTCCTGTGAGAAGTGATGGCCATCAGTGTGGGAATCACCTTCATTCCCACCTCTCTTCCTATTCCTGGGCTGTTGCTCTTGGTTTACATTAGGGGACTCGACAAAATGCATGGACAAAGCTTCACAAGCAACCAGTGTGCCCCATCAGTGTGTGCTCCTATCAGCACTAACAGCTCTGTAAGCAGGAATATAGTTACCATGGGAAATTCGTCTGCAGGGAGGGCACCCATGCCACCAGAGAGGATGCCCAGGGGAGGCCACTCCACTGGGGACCTCCTGTTCGTTCTCCTCCCAGCTGGCCACAGGGGCAAGTTTTCCTTTCCCTTCTGTTTCTCTCCTTTTATTTTTTTATCTTTCCCAAAAAGCAGCTATTACCTCTGGAGTCAATGCACGCCACCAGCTACAGACCCTGTGAATAAATCGTTGCGCAGGTCCAGCTGTCTCAACATGCTCCACGCAACAACCTGGGGGAGGCTGCAGGCAGCTGAATGCCAGCCAGCAGGCGAGCACTGACAGCAAATGGTGCCCATCTTCCCTCGGGACCTGGTGCCTGCCAGCCCCTGACACTCCTGTGTTGGGATCATGCAGGGGCAGGCTCCAGGTGTGATGAAGAGCTGGGCAACCAGGAGACGAGGTCCACGTGATTCCTGGTGGCCTGCGGGAAGAGGTCCATCCAGGCACAGCCCTGCTGCAGCACCCTCGCCGGACAAAGTCGAAGTTCATCAGAAAGGCAGAGAGCTGTGAGCAAAGAAACTGCCTGTGTAGTTGATTCCTCCTCCATCGTACATTATCTTAACATTTAAGGCAGCATCAAAGATAAAACCAAACTCCTATTCTTAACCAAAACAAATCACAAGGCTTCCTGTTTTGATTAACAGCTCCAGTCTAAAGGGGGAACGCATGAATATACAAAACAAGGCTAGGATCCATTTTCCTGCCTCCTCTCTTCCGTGGCACCATTTCAACAGTATTTCACTGGGAAAAGCGATGTCTAATGGGTTCCCAGTGCATGTGAACCACATCAGGTATCATTAGAAAGCCATTCAAAAGGATGAATGCTGGCCTGTTTTAAAAAGTGACAGCGTAAAAATAGCACTCCCTCACTTGACACATCTGACCAAGTAGAGCAGATCTCTATGTGCGCTTGGAAAATAGCTACTTACTTTCCGACCAAAACGAAACCCTTTCCCTGCAAGCACGCACCCATATGCTTAGCCTTACGTGTGTGTGGCGTCTGGTTTATTCAGTCAAAATAGCTGCGCACATTGTTATTTTCAGGATTTGAGAAGCTATTGCCATGGGGACTGAAGATCCAAATAGATCCTGAGATCAGATCACAGGAGGTTTTAAAATAAAATTGCCATTTCTGCCAATAATCATGTGAAACCGGCTTCAGTGTGTAAACGTGGGGACTCGCCGCTTTGGTGACTTCTTACAAATTGAAGTTACTAAAACAACAATAATATTATATGTTGTTCATAACAGCCTGGTACCAAATGTATAATTATTTGCAGGCTTTAAATATGCAGAACAACTCCACAAATGAGCAGGAGATGGTGGCAGTAGCCAGCTGTAGTGGGTCTGTGTTGGTACCAGAAGCATAATTGAATTTTCTTCCATCAAGGCACACAAAGGGAAGAGTCTCTTGTTCCAGATTCACACAGCACCTCACCTGTGACTTTCTTATCTCTGCAGCAAGACAAGCCATTATACAGAGAGACAGAGAGATAAAATAAATATATATATAATATATAAAAAACTTATACTGGAGTAGAAACTAAAACTTGTTTTGCAGAACAGAAGTTATTGGAATCTACCTCTACTTCTGTGTAATCTCTGCAGCGAAGCGATCTCAGGCTGTGCTATCAGCTCTGGCAAATGAAGCTATGTCAGGGCAGGTTAATACTTGGATACGAGAACACGAAAGAAAATCCGCCTTTTTAAGGATGCCGTAATCGGAGCTGCATTAACCAGGGACAGAGACAGCCTGCCCCGGGTGGGTGCGGGGAGGCGCTGGTTGCACAACACACGTGCAGCGTGGAAATGCACGTTGCGTTGCTGGGACCGAGGGGAGTGGGGGGAACCAGAAGCCCCCCCAGATCCACCTCAGCAAATCTTTGCCTTGTCTGTCATAAATATTTGCATTGAATTCTCTTTGCTTATACAAAAAGTTCTTAATCTGAGTTAGTGAAGTCGGATTAAATCCAAGTGAAGGCTCCTGATAACCTTTAACAATGTGAGCACTAAAGATAGTTTGGTGTCACTGCAATTCCACTTCAAGGTACTTCTGCTAAAAAAATGCCTATGTTCTGCAGTGCAGGTGTAAGTCCTGCAGCTCTCAGCAACTGTGTTTAGGAGAAAAAGTGTATTGCTAACATGTGCCAAAATCTGAAACAGGTCATCGTGCTTTGTGATGGTATGGTGGGCTGACCCTGGCTGAACACCAGGTACCCACCAAAGCTGCTCTATCACTCCCCTCCTCAGCAGGACAGAGGGAGAAAAATAGGACAAAAGGCTCGTGAGTGGAGATAAGGACAGGGGAGATCATTCACCAATTACCGTCATGGGCAAAACAGACTTGACTTGGGGAAATTCATTTAGTTTATTCCAAATCAAGTCAGAGTAGGGTAATGAGAAATAAAACCAAATCCTGAAACACCTTCTTCCCACCCCTCCCTTCTTCCTGAGCTCAACTTCACTCCTGAGTTCTCTACCTCCCCCTCCACCAGCACAGGGGGATGAGGAATGGGGGTTGCAGTCAGTTCATCACACATTGTCCCTGCTGCTCCTTCCTCCTCACACTCTTCCCCTGCTCCAGCATGGGGTTCCTCCCACAGCAGACAGTCCTCCATGAACTTCTCCAATGTGGGTCCTTCCCACAGGCTGCAGTTCTTCACGAACAGTTCCAGCATGGGTCCCTTCCATGGGGTGCAGTCCTTCAGGAACAGACTGCTCCAGCGGGAGTCCCCCACAGGGGTCCCCCACGGGGGTCACAAGTCCTGCCAGCAAACCTTCTCCAGTGCGGGCTCTTCTCTCTCCACAGGTCCACAGGTCCTGCCAGGAGCCTGCTCCAGTGTGGGCTTCCCATGGGGTCACAGCCTCCTTTGGGCACATCCACCTGCTCCGGCGTGGGGTGCTCCAGGGGCTGCAGGTAGATATCTGCTCCACCGTGGATCTCCATGGGCTGCAGGGGGACAGCCTGCCTCACCTGGTCTTCACCACAGGCTGCAGGGGAATCTCTGCTCCAGCACCTGCAGCACCTCCTCCCCCTCCTTCTTCACTGACCTTGGTGTCTGCATAGTCATCCCTCTCACATATTCTCACTCCCCTCTTCAGCTGCTGTTCCCCAGCAGTTTTTCCCCCTTCTTAAATATGTTACCCCCGAGGCGCCGCCACTGTTGCTGATGGGCTCAGCCCACATGATCATACAGCTGACACAGGGCTACCTGCACCATGCCCCCAGGGTCATAACACGTGGACTTGCACCACCAAGGATATCACCCAGGAGCGTTGACTCTCCCCTCCTCTTTGCTGTGACACAGAAGTAATCCTCTCCTGCTCCAGAAGGTGAGGAATGTGTTACCCCATGCCCTGTGACTAGCATGTTTAAAGGTGATCTTTATTATCTCTGCAGTTTCCCAAATCAGATGACGTTATTTACCTGGTTGCAGACCACTTCTGCAGTTATCTCCCTCGCAGACATGCTTCCCTCTCGATGTCTCTACTACTGTATTCTGTGCATCCCTAATGAAGAGAAGAAAGAAAACTCCCAATTATGCCAATTTAAATTATCCACTTTGAAATATAAATTAAGAGAGCCATCCTGCAGACAGTCACTCCCAGGTCCTCAGGGACCTTTCCTGTAAACTGCATGCCTTTGCCGTCTCCTTCAGGTGCAGAGTAGTCTGTGTCAGGGATTTCCTGGCCCTTTTTGGCTCTGGGGCTGGGCTTCAACCAGTGCATCTCCGGGCTGTCTATGCCGAAGGCTCTGGGACACGGAGCAGACAGCCCAGAGCTGTTCCTACCAGGAAAACAAGTGAGCCCATCAGGTTTTGATGTTCGTGGCACAGCCCAGCCCATCCTCCTGAGCACCTGCATCCCAAGGCCAAAGCCTAGGAGGCTGGTGGATCCATGGCTCTTCAAACGGTATCTCAGGAGCTTTGCTTGGATTGAAGCTCTGGGCAGGATTGCATTCTGGCTGCTGATCACCATCTGCCTTAAATCTGGGAGAGCTGGCCATGCCCTGGTGTAATTCCCCATGACCTCTCTGGTTCTGCAGCAGCCTGGAGCTCAGACATCAGGAGAAGGAGACTTCTTCAGCGCCAGGTGGGTGCCTGGGCCCTGAGCACATCCCCCTCTTCCTGGGGCTTGGGCTGCCTGGGCCTGGGGCCAGCTTTGACAGTGCAGCTGGCTGGCCTTGAATCAAAGAGCTGTTTGAGAACAAGCCGTGAGGAGCCTCGGCAGGGACTTATCTCGGGAACTGCTTTCAAGCAGGGCTCTTGCCCTTAGTCTCTGCCTGAGCTACATTGCAGCTATGCCTGTACCTGGCCATATAACTCACCAGTCTGAATCCTGACATGACCTGGAACCTGCCTCATCACTACGGTCTTGTCTGGTGATTGGGCTTTTGACTGACCTCAGCCACCGTCACCCATCCAAGGTCTTCTTGCTTGGGTACCGTGGCAGCAGGCGATTGTCCATGAAGCCCCTACCCCATGCCCACCTTGCTGTCACCCTCAACCCCAGCTCACCTTCTCGTATGGAGCTGCCTGACAGTGGGAAACAGCAGAAGATGAGGAACCAGTGTGTACTTGCTCTGGGGTTTCTTGTGAGAATAGCGGAGGAGGAAAGTTATGCTCTGTCCCAGGAGGAGCATCCCCTAATTCTCCTCCTGGTCAAACTGTGGACAAAGATGCTGAGACAGCAACTTGGCTCAGACTGAACACAGAGGGCCTATGAACAACCAGAGGTTTTATGGCTCCTCCTTCACTAACAATGTCCCGCAGATTCTGGAAATGCTAGCAGACCAGCCAGCTGCTCCCTCAATGCTTCTGTTCCTGGTCTGCAGATAATGAGGCATTTATAAATGCCTGAGGGGCTGTTCACCTGCTCTTCCAAAGCCAGCCTCACGCCAGCTCCTTCACCAGCTCTTTGTGTTGCCCCCAAAAGCGACTTCTCCCAGCAGCAAGGGCAGCCCTCTGGGACTGGTCCTGGCACAGATGTACTGAGGAGGGTCCTCGTTTCCCTGAGCCCTGTACCAGTCCACACACCTCCTGACAGCCCAGTGGAGCTGCCTGTTTTTGCAAAGTGTCATTGACTGTGCTGCCTATGGGTAGCGGGATATGGTGCACCGCTGCAGAGAGGTATTTAAGACTGCCAGGTCCATGGAGACACTGTTGAAGGACTGGGAAAGGACATCAGAGAGCCAAATTTGATGAGGTACGTATCCCCACCGTAGCCAGGGCAGGGTTTCCTTGGCTGCACCGTCCTAGCCTGTGGCTGGAGTTTTCTGCCAAAAGAGCATCTTTTTTGACCCTAGACCGGAGTCCAGCACAAGGTAAGCTGCCTCCAGTGTGGGTGACTGGAGAACCTGGACCTTGGTGTGAAAGGGGCAAAGTAGCAACGGCACAGCATGCGACACCCATAACCTACTACTTTGAAAATGAAGGACCACACTGTCTCCTGAGAGTATTCAGGTGCATGGTTCACTGAGCACTAGCTTGCTGGTGTAAATGTAAGGACTATTCTGGGTCAGACCAAAAGCCTGTCTTATTCAGTATTGCATCTCCAACAGTCACCAGTAAACGGATGTCTTAAGAAAAGCATAAGAACAGGAAAAAATGTGATGCTTCCCCCAACACTTTCCCAGCTTTCAGCCATTTTCAGATTAGGGGTTTCCTGACCTGGGTGTGGATCTTTGTTACACAGCAACTTTCCATGGGCTTCTCTTCAGTGGACCTATCTTGTCCCTCCTTGAGTGTGTGTTACCTCCTAGCATCCATGGCATTTGATGGTAGCCTTTGACAAAGCTGGAGTCTTTACCAGGGTTTACCTCACATTCATTACTAAGCCTTAGTTACCATGAGGTAAGAACTGTTTCCCTATGAAGACAAATTTTTACTTCAATGATGGAAGCTGCAAACATGCATTAATAGTCTCACTGAAATGATACATTTATCTTAGGGGAAAATGAGTGTCAACAGCATTGTTTGTAGGGGACTTTGCCTTAGTTTACGTTATGTGTTACTCATCCTTTTTTGTCAGAGAGCAACACCCAATGAGACGCTGCTCAGCCGGTTGCTGGAGAGCTGTACGTACGGTGGGGACAGCCACAGACGATGCAGGCGGGGACCCCGGCCACACGCGTGTCTGAGCCTGCGCCAGTCATGCTGCCTCTAACAGACATGAGAAAGCAAGGCATGAAAGTTAACATCTGCTGGGAGCTACAGACCACGTGAATAGTGGAAAATTTTTTAGGGAAAAGCTCCCTCCCGCCCTGCCATGCCAATGGCACTACACAGTTACAGCCATTGTGCAACCCAAGTCAGAGATGCTTAGGTGTCGCATTTTGAGATGGGCAAGCAAGACGCGAGACTCATGAGAGGTTTAAAATAACTTAAAGGATTAAATTACTGTCCTTGTACCTTTCTGTGGTTACAAGTTGCATGATTTTAGACTGTTTTTGACAGGTCATCTATAGCCAAGTCAGCAGCAGTGGTTTAAGATGATACCACCTCGCCAGCTGTCCCACTCCTCTGCTGGGAGCAGCAAGAGGCATCCACGCCTCCTCTACCCCACAGGTCTTGGCTTCAGCTGCTCATGGATGTGAACAGAGAGATTGAGCAGCTGACACATGTTTTATTTGCCTCTCCTGCCTCGCCTTCTAACATCCACTAGCAGGGTGGGACTTACAACAGGTAGCGTCTTAAAGCACTGCACCTAAATCTCCCCAATCCTTCTTGGAGGGACTGCCAGCAAGAACATGACTCAGGTTCATTACATTTCTTTTACATGTTGGTTTTCTTGCAGCTGTATCGACTGGTGGATGTAGACAAAATCACCGACTGCAAAAGAGCAAGTGACCAGCTACTGCAGGGTGAGTGGCCTCTGGCTCTGGAGTTGTAGGTGGGGTCCTGAGCTGATCATGTGCACTTCCCAAAATATGGCAATATCACCTGCTGGGTGCATTGTGTTTTGCTGAAGCCAACAGCTCATCCCAGAAACAAACACAGCTCAACTCTGTTCACTAATGCGACACCCAAAGAGTTGTTGTTGTCCCACATCTTTGAAATATGAAAGATCTTTTCTCCCCATAGCTCTTTAAGCCATGAAGTTTATGTTGTTGGGGCACTGAAGGCACCCACAGACCTCGCTGGCCCTAACCAGCCTCTTTTCCTCCCCTTCACCCCTTCCCACCACCCAGGAGCCCTGTTTCAGCCCAGCCAGGACATCAGCCTGTGCATCAGGGCCACGGCTGTGGTGGTGTTGGAGACCAGCACTGACGCGGCGTCGCTGAGGCAGGGACTGACAGCCCCAGGGGGCTGAAATGGAGTGCGGGGAGACTGCTCAGGGCCAGTAAATACTATTAGTGTGCTCATAGCCCTGACATATATAACTTGAAGGTCTTGGTGACAAGAACACATTGATATGAAGCTCATATGGTGAGGAAGAATGGCCACCCTGAACCACAAGGTTCGTTCAGTTTCCAAAGTAGCAAAGTACTTGTTCCTTGTATTTTAGTAGTGTCTGTTAATTACAGTGCCAAAAAGTAGTATTTGCTTAACTACATCAAAATGTTTTCTCTCTGAATACATGCAAGTTTAATTATCTAGTCAAGAGCTCCACCAAGAAGCTTTATTCAGGCAGTAAAACTAATCAAACTTCCATGTAGCTCTGTCTAAGAGGCGTTCAATTCCTGAGTGCCTACTAAGACTAATGAAATGCACTATAGAAACACTGAAAAGCTTATACCATGGGTAGGAAAAAATGGGACAGAAAAGACATCGCCACCATTGTATCTATAAATCCTATCTAGTGGAATGGGTATAGATTTATGGATTGGTAAATTGAGTTGTCCCAGTCTGGAGACACTCCATTTTTTATTTGCAAGTTTTCCTTTTACCTCACAGATTACGCTGGATGGAGCTGAACAAAGCTCTTTTGTTCATGGTAATGGTGATCAACTCCTCCAGAGGATAACTGCAACACCCCTGCCTGGCAGTGATCAAATCGGCGCTGCTCTGCTCATCACTGCAGGCCTGAGTAAGCCACAGCTGGCAGCTACGGCCACCTTCCTTGGCAGGTAAAATGAAGTTCTCAGCTTCTGAATCTGCTTTAGCAGCTCTCTGGAAGACAGCTGGACAGCTGGATCCAACTCCCCTTCAAAAGAGCAAGTGTCAGAGCCTAGAAGCCATCTCTGACATTAGCGATCTTGACAAACTCTGTCACATTGGTCATGCCATTTGGGCTTTGACTGACTTTGGCTCCTTCTCTTCCATCGCTAGCAATAATGGTGCAGCACACCCAGACAAAGCTGTTGGGAAAAGGCATGAAGGAATGCGCATAGTGAGCTGAAACTACTTGGATACAAGAGGGATGGAAATGCTACATTGATCCCTCAGATAAGAACATTTGGCACGCAGCTGAACGACAGTGAAGAGCATTAGTCTTCCAGATTTTTATTCATCTCCATCAGGCTGCAAGCCTTATTTTGCCAGAACTGTGAGTTACAAGTTACAGTCATTTGAATGATACAAAGAAGAGCTAGGGGGAAGCAATTAAAAAAACGAGTTGTCAATTAGAGGGAAAGACTCTGAAAGAGGTCTGTGAAAAGTTTATATATAGCTATAAGGGTCTGTTGCAGAACGTGACGTGGTATAAGATGAGCTAGATATGAACGTTACATGCTTTTGCTATTTTTTATTTTGTTTTTCTTGGATGCTTTTCTTCCAAATAAATAATACTGTGCTTTATGGAAGGTGTTAGATCACTGCTTACCATCGTCTACAATTACCTTACATCAACACGACACATCCTCTTTTTCTAGCCTGGAAATACTGGGTGGGATTTCAAGGCACTGTATTTGACCCATTCTGCTGTGCCCAGGCGACTATCAACCTGGAGGTCCTGAGTCTGTTTGCAACGTATATACACAACTACCATGGCAGCTGCACTAATAACTTGGGGGGGGAGTGTGTGCAGTAATTTTGACAGTTTAGGGACAATTTGTTGGATCGGCAGAGACCATTTGTGCTCTGCATTATGGCAGATACAACACCCACAGACGCATGCAGACACCATGTGCGTGTGTGGTACCAAGGGCATGTTGGCGAAGTGCTGGATTTGCTTTCCAGGTAGGGCTTGCTTGCACAGCATGGGAGCTCAAAGAGACTCAGGGCTTCCCAAAACATCTGGATTTGCTAGATGCTTATTATGCAGCATTTCCCCGGCGACATTAGCGCAGTCGTTGGGAGCAGAGGGAGGTGCGGAGCAGCCCCCTTGGCTGGCAGAGCTGCCCAAGGCCGGCTATGTGGGTGGGCCATGCCAGGGAGGTCACCGCACTGTGCATTTGGGGTACAAAACCGCAGCTAACAAGGGCGCGGGAGCTCAGGGAGCTTCCCGGAGGCTGGGGCGGCCCTGGGCCCACCGCACCTCCCCTGTCAGGGTCGATTCCGACGGGGCAGGGACGGCCCCGGGGCCACCTCAGAAACACGAGGCCAGGAGGCACATATGCACACCACGGCCAGGCCCCCGGCGTCTCCCGGAGCCCCACAACGTGCAGCATTGAGCTGGAACCCGTCCGCCCCCGCCGCACAACCGGGCCCACGCAGCCCGGGGCCGAGGCGCGGGGGCCAGCGCCGTCCCCGCCCGCCCTTGCAGGGGCGCGCACTCCCGCCCGCTCCACGTGCGAGGCCGCCGCCTGCCGGGACTACAGGCCCCAGACTGCAGCGCGGGGCCGGTCGC